>OZ020620.1:45332012-45507148 GCA_963971575.1 Liopterus haemorrhoidalis | reverse complement strand
ATAGGCATGTCTAAGATGATAGTAGAGCACGCAGAGAGCAGCATTATGTCGAGACACGTAGCTCGACGCTGCAAGAGATGAACAAGCAGACAGAATGTGCAAAATCGTTTCAGGATGGTGGTGGTACAACCTACAGAGTGTGGACTCTGCTATTTGGAATATGCGGGCCCTGTACGCCAAAGTATTTATAACACCATCCTGACACGCAAACACAAAACCTTCTGTTTCCGATCTCAAACCAGCAGACTTAAGAAACGAGAACGTGAGTTCAGTGGACAACTCTAGAAAGTCATTATTATCATTATTATTATTTTTTTTTTTGTTTGCGAGTTTATTTAGGGAAGCTAGAGAAGAAGAGATAGTTAAATAGTTAAGAATATGTTTGTAAAGTAGATAAATTTCAATAAAGACTATTATTATTCGGATTGTTACAATTTCAAATAATATTTAACAGTGAGTTAGTGTTGTTGCAAATGGTATCACAGAACATCCATTTATCAATATACGATTTGCGAAACTGATTGTAAAACAGATCACGACTTGTGCAGTGTTACCAACAATGAATTATCTGAGTTGCCAACAAGTACATGTACTGCGGCTTCGACTATGTTCGTGTCGCACAAAACGAAATGAACTTTATAGTTTCTAATCGCGTGCTGCCTTAAAAACTATATTTATGACTATTATACATTTGCTCAGGATAAGAAAGAAAAACTTTGTGTTACACTGCGCTAAATTTAAAGTTATAAAGAAAAGGAGTGTTAAAAAGAACAAATGAAAAAGATTGATTGTCCTGGTGATTGACTTTCTATGAAGAAGCTGTAGAATATTTGATTAAAAATAACGCATTTCTTGTGTTTTTTGCGTAAATTTAATAACCAGTGGAAAGTGTTGAAATTATAATTTAATTCTATGTTTCAATGTATACGAAATCAGAGGGACGCGATGTAAAGCAACCAATGGAAGCCATAGGCGCAATTTTCAAAATCTTAATTAACCTTGCTATATATATATAAAAAAAAAAAATACTTCACATATTTAGAAACCTAAATAATGGTATTAGGCATTCGAATTAAAATTAACAAAAAAATATTTTAACATAAAATTTGTTTTCGCATCCCAAATAATTATCATTCACTTACTAAATACCTGCGAAACGGTTGTAGCACAGTTAATTCTGAATGGTATACAACAATTTGTTTGCGAGAAGTCATCGACAAAATCAGGAAAAACAACCAAAACACGTCGCATCATTCGAGAGAAAAATCTGCTGGATAAAAGCATAAATATTTTATTAACAAAAACTGGCGTAGATAAACTCATGACAATGGAAGCTTTATCCACAAACTAGGGTTGTACATCGAAAGCAAAACATCGATGTTTAACATCGACGTTAACATCGGCGCCTTACTATCGATGTTGCAAAAACATCGAAGGATCGATGTATCGGAAACATCGATGTTTTATTAATATTAAAAAAGCTATTTATTTATATTATATAGGTTTTATTTAATAATGTAAAGATAAAATACGAAAAAAGTAACATATAATACACAAAAAGCATTTATTAGATTTTGAAATAGAAATATTCCTTTTTAATAGTAATTTATTTCACATTAACATTATTATACCCAATATAATAATCCTAATTTGTACCTACAGTCTATTCCAAACGATTAGGCGGAACTAACCGCAATTTTCATTTTTGTAATTTCTCATTAGATATTTTTTTATATATTGAAGTTGACTTTTCCTGAACAAAATAATCAAAAGCTTCAATCAATCGGTGAAAGTAACTAGAATTGAAAATTTAGTTCCGCCTAAACCAAAGGAACAGACCTTACTATTTTTACATTTCTAAAATGAAATATTGGATTTTATTACAATACTAATATAGTAATCTTAATGTTAATTTTATATTATTTAACATAAAAATAACACTGTCATACACAATTATTTTTATACTTTTTTAAGTTGAAATAAAGTCTGTTCTTTTGATTTAGGCTAGATTTTATAAATAAAAGGAGTGTTAAAAAGAACAAATGAAAAAGATTGATTGTCCTGGTGATTGACTTTCTATGAAGAAGCTGTAGAATATTTGATTAAAAATAACGCATTTCTTGTGTTTTTTGCGTAAATTTAATAACCAGTGGAAAGTGTTGAAATTATAATTTAATTCTATGTTTCAATGTATACGAAATCAGAGGGACGCGATGTAAAGCAACCAATGGAAGCCATAGGCGCAATTTTCAAAATCTTAATTAACCTTGCTATATATATATAAAAAAAAAAAATACTTCACATATTTAGAAACCTAAATAATGGTATTAGGCATTCGAATTAAAATTAACAAAAAAATATTTTAACATAAAATTTGTTTTCGCATCCCAAATAATTATCATTCACTTACTAAATACCTGCGAAACCCTGAAAGGTGTGAAAATTCACACTTCAAACCATTTTTTTTTACATTAGGTGTGGAAAATGATATCGGTAAAGTGTCGACCATTAGAATACATGCAGGCGTCGGCTCTTTTCATTGCATTTTGTATCACTGTTTGCAATCGGTGTAATTTGCGTAGTTTCCGCTCGAATGTTGTCTTTCAGCTCCTGTAAAGTCAGTGGTTTGTTGATATAGACCTTTTGCTTCAGGTAGTCCAACAGGAAATAGTCTGGAGGCGTCAGAACAGGCGATCGCGGCGACCATAAAAAAAACAGACTTGATTTTTTGAGATGACACGATTCGAAAATTGCTCTCGCAACAAGTTCATCGTCTAATGAGCGGTGTGGGACCTAGCACCATCTTGCTGAAACCATAGGTCATTGTTGTTGTCCGCTCGCAAGAGTGGAAAGAGGAAGTCCTGAAGCATTGTTTTGTAGCGATCTCCATTGATCGTAACGCTTGCACCTGGAGCATTTTCGAAAAAAAAACGCGGGCCATAAATCTTGCGCGAGGTTAAGGACACCAAACAATGTCACACGAAGTGAGTGTAATGAACGTATGTGGAGATTTTGGGAATTATGTGTGCCTCAAAAACTGCACAAATCCCGTCGGATGAAAATGCTTCGTCGGACATCATTAAATTTTCCAAAAATTATTGATCATCAATAATGTGAATATTTTCCTTCACTCTGCAATGGTGTATTGTTCCTATTGTAATCTCCCAAGTTTAATGTAAGAAATAAAAATAAATAAATAAATAATTTAGTATATTATTACATGAGCGATTATGATAGCCATTATTCACGAAGATGACGTTTGAGCCCACGAGCCGCAGGCGAGTGGCGCAAATCATCTGAGTGAATAATGGCCATAATCGCGAATGTAATACAATACTTTTTCCACACCTATTAAACAAATAAATTAGACTCAAATTTGATAATTTTAATGCAAGTGATAGCTTTATCCATGTTGCCCTGCTACCACTGCAGTTCACGGCAGTTTTGCCCCGCCCCCATTGCCATTGTCAAATATGATTGGATCAGCGAGAGTGATTTATGGATAAGTAGGTTTGTGATTGGCCGTAAGCAGTTAATTATGAAATGATAATTCACTGTAGTTATTTATGGGTACTATTTTTCACGAAAACAGTGCTAATAATTGCAATATAATTAAACAGGTGTGGAAAATAGTATATTATTGTATGAGATGACGTTTGATGACAAATCATCTGAGTGAATAATGGCCATAATCGCGAATACTATACTTTTTCCACACCTATTAACACGTTGATTGCCAAGGCAAGATTTAGGATTCTTGTCTCAGAAGTCAATTTTATATAGCCATATTATATTATTAAGTCAATGTACTACAAGAAATCTCTTAGTCGGCGTCCTGAGCAAGAAATTTTTTTTTATCCGGTTCCGTTTCTGAAAAATATTACAGTTCTTGTACTATTGAATTTTTTTTTAATTTAAATTTTATTGTGGGGATATTAAATGGAAGCTCTTTAAGTGCAGAATAAGGAACGGTAATTGATTTTTGAAATACATTTCATTTTGACTAAAGTTTGCCAAGTATTAAGATTTTAGTTTAATTTCCTAACTAAAATTAAAAAAATATATTTATATATACACGAATACATTTTGTTGTGGGTAGAGAAGAGATAAGTAAATCTATTTGAAAATATTTACTGGATTTGAATATTGTTGCAATTAAAAAAAAAAAAGCGTCAAAATAGGTATTATTAGAGATATATGACACACGGTTGAAAAAATCTAACTGCAACCTTCTTGTCGTGCCTATTGCTTTAAAGGATTTAAAACCAACACTTGTAATTGTGTTAGGTAGTGACAGGCATTCATCGTTTGGCCTTCTAATAATCATCATTCACTGACTTAATACCTATAAAACCCTATAAATACCCTATAAATGTGTGAATATTCACACTTCACGTCAATTTTTTTATACTCTATAACAATTAAAATATACATTTCATCATCATTGACTTTTACAGCCCTTATAGGACTTTTGCCTCCTCAACGATTCGCCTTCAGACTGTACGATTCGAAGCCAGTTTGCGTCAGTTGTTCCTTCCAAGTTTCTGGAGATCTTTGAATGCACTATCCATCCATCTTGTACGCGGTCTTCCTCTCGGCCTTACGGTACTTGGCATGCTTTTGAACACTCTATGCACATTATCGGTATTTGGTAACCTGATCATCTGTCCTAGCCAGCGTATTCTGGCGCTCTGGATGAACCCCATAACATCATGATCTTCATACATCTCTTCATTTCTCCGGATTCTCCACATTCTATCTTCTTGAACCGTACTATATATTCCACGCAATACTTTCCTTTCGATAGACATACATTTGACCAAAAACAAATGCTATTAATAATTGTACTAGTTTTAGTCATGAATTAAATAGCTATTCCCCCCTTTTCGCTTAGTAGGGATTGCGCAGCCCAAGTAGTTCGTGTATTATTTTATAAATTCTCTTAATCATATCATTGGTGAATAATGCGAAAGTGCTTTCTATGGCTCTATTAAACACTTAAAACCACGTATAATAAATAACAAAAAGTCATTTTGTATAATAGTGATAGTAAATAAGAGATAACACTTATAAAAATCAATGTAGACCAATAAAATTTTAACTGGATATCATTTTAATCTTTAGAGTATAATAACTAAAGCTAACGACTAACGTTAGTGTCTTTTAGAGTGACTTACCGTTTTAATAATACTTAAACAACAAGTAAATCCTTTATGGATGCAACTTTCATAGCGTAAATGTCCAATTACGTAACATTACCTGGGAGTATGTTGCCGTATCTCATATCTAAAGACACCAACAAAGACTTCAAGTAGAACTGCAGGTAGGAAGAACAAGGGAATACGTCTTAGGCTACTAATGGAAAAATATTTCGTATTGAAGAAAACTTTTGAAATAATACAATTGATGTGAAGTGTGAATTTTCACATATTTTAGGATTTCGCTGGAATCTAGTAAGACTTCTTTTCCAATTTAGATACATATCTACGTCTATATTTCGATATTTACTCCTACGTTTCCTGTACTCTGACGGGACGAAACTTACGAGGATTATTCGAATATGAGGAATCGAGGATGTCCCGAATCTGTCTGCGACGAAAAGCGTTCGGGTAACACATCCACTTCAAAGATGGACAAGAACATCAAGAATAGTTGGATTAGAATTGATGACATTGTGCATGAGTAGAACATTAGCCACGGTTCAGCATTTTCATTCGTCGACGAATCACTAAATTATCGCAAAATGTGTGCACGTTGGGTACCGCGTCAGCTGCCAGACGATCATAAACAGAAACGTTTGGAAACCTGCTGAGTTTATGGTTTTGTTAATAATAGTTGTCAGGACCGTAATAATTATTTAAAATAAAAGTGATTTCTTATATGCTATTTAGAATGAACTGTATACACTCACATGACACTCTTTCACATTTTTTCAGGCTTAGGACTGGCTATATTTGAATTATAAATATAGGCATGTCTAAAAGTCGTTAAAGTCAATATTAAATACTTCAGATTTGCGCAAACAAAAATCATTATATTTTGCAAAAAAATAAATCCTAGCAACTTCAAATAATTGTACAAATGGCTAACTTTGTATGGAAATTCTATTCCATCTTCTTCCAACTTTTTTATTAAAAGATGCACAGTCGGCACTATATTTTAAGAATAAAAGTCGTATATTTTATTTATTATTGTTTTAGACATAAAACTATCTATTTTCTTGAAAACTTGTAAATCGGGTCGTTTTCGCTGTTGATTTTTGCCACGAACAATGATTCGTTGAATTGTTCTGTATGGAACACTAGTTAATTCCGCAGTTTTAAGTATAGGTTTGTCATTACCTTCCGAAACTAACTTTTTATAAACGTTCAGTATCAGAACTTTGCAATCTTCTGACAAATGACATTTTTCTTTAGTAGCCACGTCCACATTTTCGCATTCCACGTCAACGTCCACATTTTCGGTCTCCACATCACCTTGCTTAGATTCATTATTTTAACTACAGAAATTAGGAATTTCTTCAAAATCAAATGGTCGCCAAAGAGCCATGTTGTTAATGTATGCACGTTATGAACGTTGAAAATTAACTAACAAACAAGTATAACAACCCTTAAAATTTAGAAACAATAGGATTATAAATTTGGAAAATATCCTTAATGGTTTTTAAGAAACTTCAGTTGAACTAGTGTTACATCTATTCGATTTAAATTTAATATTCCCTTAATACCTGTTATATTCTTTTTCCAGCAATAAGTCTTAACAAGAGTGGCCATTTTATTTTGGAAATACTATACTTATATACCTAAAATACGTAAAACTATATCTTTTATCCATATATCAATATACAAGGTTGGTAGTCCTGGGTACCAGATCCTTGGCACTACGAACTTCGGAGACATTCGCTATTGCGATATTCGGATTCAGCGACCCCAAAAACCCCCGAGTAACGTGATTCAACTGCTTTTGTATCAAATTTGCATAAAACTCTAGGAGACGATGTACGTAGTGTCCACCCTGGGCACCAGGTACCTCGGACACTTCTCTCGTCCCGATATTCGTGTTCAGCGACCCCAAAAACCCCCGAGTATCAAAATTTGACTTATTTTATTGAATTTATACCGAGTTATAAATTTTTTATTTTGCAACTCTGGAAAATGCACTTTTCCAATGCATTTTTCTTATGCACAAATGCAGTTTTTCATTTTGCATTGATCGCGTTGGTTCACAAAATTTCCTGAGGCTCTAACGAATCGAATGCACCAAACCGCATGTAAATCCATCTTACTGCGCCAAAAATCGGAAGTTCACTGCTTCGTTTCCTCGCATATGCAGTATCTGGCACAAAATAATTGAATGCCCAAAAAGTGAGAGCGCGTTAACATAAATAATCGCTCGAAATTAATTTGAGCGCATTGCATAGAAACAAAGAAGCTGCTAGAATTTAAAAATGTAAAAATAATCTCTTTTTTTGTAACATTGACCATTTACTCTTAAATAAAAGCCGCCCTTGAGTAAAACATAGTTCAATAAGTATACTGAGATATATCCAGGTCAACAGTGCTGTTAACAAGCCTAGTAAGAGTATCTGTTAAGGTAGAGCATCGACGATACCACCCAGTGATTTACAGGCACTGTAACCTGATTTACAGCCGATAAAACAACTCTCAATAAACAATAACGAATATACATGATCTGTTAGCTCTGGTCGTCTGGTCGTTCCAGAAGTACGGGACTGCTACAGTTAGTACTACATCAATCATGCAATATGTCGTTATAGTTTTTATTTTTGTTGCACATCGTATTTTATGAAATGAGTATCAGGCACGTATTGAAAAAACTTGTTATGGTAGTGAGCAGTAATAAAATTAACAAGCAATCACGTTATATAACATCAAATCTGAATATTAAGCAGCAAAAAATTATTTTAAAAATAAATATGTTGAGATATTGAATACAAACTTTTTATTAAAAATTAGTTACTATTTCAAAATATTTCAGCATAAACTCAGTATTTTCCGTTTAAAAAATTATTGTTAAATATTGTTCTTAATAATGGAAAATGTTTTACGTCCAAATAATTAAATGGTAAGAGAAAGAAGAGTCACTCAGCTTTTTGGACAAGACGTATATTTTAGAAACACGTCATAAAAACGTGACGTTTTAAGTGACGCAACTGCATTGACTGGTTGATTACCCTATAGTTTTCTCATTTAATTGTAATATATATATATATATATATATATATATATATATATACATACATATATATAGACTAGATCAGTGTTTCTCAACCAAAAACGAACCGCGGACCACTAATAATAATTGTTGGTTCATAAAAAATGTGTATAAATTTTTTTTTAAATACTGCAAAAAACATATGAAAATTTTCGCGTACCTCTAACATTTTTCTGGCGACTACTGGTGGTCCACGGACCACCTGTTGAGAAACACTGGACTAGATGATGTGCCCGTAAGTCGTACGTTTTTTTACCGCCAACATATATAAGGGAGGTATTGTGATCATACCGATTTCGACATTTCGAGATTTTGATGGATCTCCACAAATTGAGGTGCCAACATAACGTTTTGACTATTTTTAGCATGATGTCTGTTGGTCTGTGGTCCGTCTGTCCGTCCGTCCGTCTCTCTGTGTACACGTGCATAGCAAATTCGGCTAGAAGTATTTTTATGAAACTTCATATTTAAGCTCTTGACATCAATGGCACGAATTGATCCAAACTTTTGGTAAAAATCGGTTGACTAAAAATGGGAGTTTACTCGTGTCGATTTTAAGATTTTTGCGAATATTTAGCAACAGAAAAATATTTAGAAAAAAATGTATTTAACAAAAGTTGCTATAAATGCAATATCTAACAACTTTTATTTAAGACATATTTTAAAAAAACGAAAAAATTTTGAAAAAAATTTTTCGAAATTTTTTCTGTGTATCTATTTTTTCATACTTATATGTAACGTTTCCATGATAATATCTCTGTTAGAAAATATTGGGCCAAGTTATTTCTACTCTGCTGCTAGAATGTATTTTATACAAGTACTTAAATATATAGTGTGATAGCGGTCGGTCCTGTGGAGCTGATTTTTTCTGTTAAGTAAATGTTAATGATATATTTCAATAAATATCAAATTGTGTTTTGAAGGTTTAAATATTAAATAAAGACACTGGAACTCTCCTTCAAATACTGTATCTATGTTAATGTTGGATGCAACATTTCGGTCTGCAAGGCAGCCGTCATCAGCAGCAAGTGAACAAATATTTACCGGTTACATTGTTGCTTAAGCGCCTTAAGCATCACCGACATCAGTGACATTTGTGTAGATATAAATTTATTATATCCACCATGTCGCAGTTTTTCGAAAGATTCATATATAATTGATATTTAAGTCACTTGAGATTAAATCTTATTTAATTAATATCACGTGGTCCATAAATTATAACTTTAATTTAACATTTCAAAAAATTAAAGTCACGAAATCATTAAGCGAATGTTGTAAGTAAAATGGAATTTTGCAACTGTGACACGTTTTCTCCTAACAGTTTACGTGGTTACACTCGCTTCTCTTACACAGAATTTCAATTAACTCCAACAATTTTCAGTACAAATTCATAAACAGAAACACGATCAGATCTTCCCACTATAAAGATATTTTAAACTAATTAAAAATGAATGAAATAAGGGATATGTAATTTAAAAAGATATTATGAGAGTCTATATCTAAAATTTGCTAGGATGGTAGATATTAGAAACCAATGAAAATAATTGAGTTTAAGGAGACCAATACTAAAGGCTATTCCAAACGTATAGGCGGAACTAGATTTTGAAATCTAGTGAAAAGTAATGTCTTCGAGATGGCGCTCATCGGCAATTCTGCCTCCAATCCTTGTAATTACAAATTATATAAGATTTAAAAGAGAAACGATAGCTATCGATAACAACGCACGCTTCAAGGTTGTGCGCCGCTGCTAGCGCGAACGGTGAGGAGGGTAACCAGACTCTTGGAGTTCGGTGCGATAATTCCCGCTCATAACTAACGAACTAAACATTGTGGAAAGTTCGGGTTTATTTCGTTTGATAGAAAATCTATTACTTTACTAGAGTGCAAGAAAATACCTGTGTTATGATGTTTCTAAAAGTGACGATAAGTACCTCCAAGCTTCACTATACCTATGAAAAATGCTGGTAAATATGAAATGTCACGGTTGGCTGATTTATTTATTTCATTTGTATTTACTCTGTACATCCCTCAACTTTAGGTCTCCCTCACATTATGGTTTTCAAGACTTGTGGGCGGGTCAAGTCTGGACCCCCCTATTAGTCCGCTAGCTGGTTGCTATGATTCTTGGAAGGATTAAGGGTTGTCCAATTAAACTCAACATTTTATCTACTTTAATTATGATACGGTTTAAATATTTACACTAATTACACTAGACTTACAATAACGTCGATACAGCTAAATCCAAAGAGACACGGTCACACACACTAGGGACACTACACCAAACTAACGAACACTACCTTAACGTAAATACGAAATTACTTGGTTACATTTTACTTGTCCGACCGAACACCCTAAATGACTCTAACCCATGATGAACAAAATCTCACTCTACTTAAAACTCGACTTAACTTTACGACGGTTTAAAATCTACTACTCAAACATGACTTAACCATTACGACGGTTTAAGCTGAACTACTTAAACCGCGACCATCCTGAAATGCTTACATCGCCCATTTGTTAAATGTCATTTAACACCTCTTGACTGCCTGTCTTGTACTATCTTAAAATTCATAATTTATTGGTGATAACTCAGATAAATATCCCATTAGAAAATAGCCCAATCATAATATTTATATCTCAG
The DNA here is from genome assembly GCA_963971575.1 of Liopterus haemorrhoidalis. NCBI lineage: Eukaryota > Metazoa > Arthropoda > Insecta > Coleoptera > Dytiscidae > Liopterus > Liopterus haemorrhoidalis. The sequence goes on along the minus strand of OZ020620.1, from coordinate 45,496,272 downwards.
ACACCGTAAATGGAAGACTTTGGTACGGACCAAAAATACTAAAGGCCCAAAGGTCCCCTAAACTGGAGCTGAGCATATTCGGCAGAATAGAGCCAGAAAATCCGCAGAACAACTTTAGACGTCTACGGCTCCTTCGCTAATGTGGAAAATGTAACCAAGAGGACAACGATAACATCGATAAATATGCGCCTTCGACAACTAAGCTGCAAGAACTTAAGTGAAATATATTTCTTTGTAAAATTGTTTTTAAAAAAATAGAGGATTTAAACTGACTCTAATACTGACTGAAAATAATAAGAATAATAATAAACACAACCAACATAATGAAAGTCACAAAAGATTTCTACGCCTGAATTTTTTTCGAACCTCTTCAAGGGAAAAATTATTCATCAAATGATTTTGTGTGTAACTTTTTTTTGTCTCCCGGTCCGAGTAAAACCGTATATGCCAACCCTTGTTACGAATCTCTCCAGTTTTCTTCCTAATATCTAAATTACTGTCACCATTTTTGATGAACGTCGTTCCTAGGTAAACAAAAGTATCCACTGATGTCACTCTTTTATTATGCTTTGTTAGATTACCTTCTGTCCCAAAAGCAACAAGGTACTTTAAGTCAAGAAGAATTTACGTCAAGATCCCATTTATAAATTTAATATTTAAAATATAAAACGATATTTGATAAATTTATTAAAACATGTCCATATTTTTTGTGTTCAGGAATTCTCATTAATATTAAATGGCGTCACAATTTATAATCGCAACATAACCGCCATGTTTGATATATTACCGTTATAAATCCCACCATTATGATGATCGGCAATGCCATCTAGCGATAACACTGGGATATACGGCGTGAAATATGTCAAAACAACGAGCACGAGCTTCAAATTATTTTTCATTCATTTTTGATATCGCTAAATTCATTTTTGGTTGTTTATGGTTGGTATATGTTAAATATTGTTTTTAATTCGAATGAAATTTGAAATAATATTTATGTCAATTGCAGAGTAATCGATAAATTAAATTAAACAAACGATTGGTATGGATTAAATTATAAGTAGTTAATAAAATTGACGCTGTTGGTTAAAAATATTTCCTAAATCAATTTGAAATTGATATGGATATAGACTTTTCACAGTAGCAAGTAATAGTAGTACTGTACAGTCACGAGCGGACACATCAGGAAAAAACGGTCTTAAGAACAGCGGATATAAATATCCATGATGGGCCAAACTTATTTTACTTCTTCTAATTTTGTCATATCCTTTCCTAACGTTGAGTATCTTCATGACAATCCGTATCTTGTTTGCAGTATCCGAATACGTGTCAATAAAATAGACGAGTGACTAAGCGCAAGATAGATGAGGTTGCGGGCATTTCAACCCAATGGGTGCTTCACATTTTGCATGAATATTTGGGATTGAGGAAACTCTCTGCCAGATGGGTGCTGCATTTACTCTCAGTCGACAACAAACGCGATCGTCTGACCATTTTGAAGGAATGTTTGGCGATGTTCAACCGCGATAAGAAGGACTTTTTGCTCCGTTTCGTAACCGTGGACGAAACATGGATCCATCACAAAACACCAGAGACCAAAGGACAGTCAAAACAGTTGACTGCTCCTGCCGAATCGAAGACAAAGATGGCCATGGTCGGCCAACATAGCCATGTCCAGTTTTTTTTTTTTGGAATGCACATGGTATCGTTCACATCTACTACATGGAAAAGAGAAAAAGGATTACAGGCGTATATTATGCAGAGCTGTTGGACCGATTCGACGCCGATTTGAGGCGAAAGCAGTAGCTCCTTAGTTGTCCACGACCTCTATACTTTGTAAAACCTTTTTTTATAAAATATTTATAAAAATATCCTCCAAGATATTTTACCTTTTCTTTAAGGTTGGCTAAATTCCTCTAATGACTTCAATATTGCTGACTCGGTCGATCCAAAAGATTCTGAGTATACATTTGTAAACCCACATTTCAAAAACTTGAACATTCTTTTAGGTAAATTTTAACATAGTCCAACATGACTATCATTAGAATCCATTTACTATTTAAATTATTTCGCAAAATAATTCTATTTGTCTAGTTAATTTTGATTAGAGTGGGAATTTCGGCTCAGTTTGCGGAACCGGATCAGCGGAGGTTGTTCAGTTTGCTGACCCGGCTCATTGATCCGGTTTAGTGATTCGGCTCATTGATCCGTCACATTGATCCGGTTCAGTGATCCGGTTCAGTGATCCGGCTTAGTAAACGTGTCCCCGAGAAACTGGTCGGTCAGTTGTCAGTTCACCCACCGTTCAATACGGTTGTTGGTTTACAATATGTAGGTAGAACGTTACTCAGTCGGCTCTTGCATTATGTGAACAGACAACGGAAAGCGGAAATGTTTGGTCGAGTTGAATAAATGCGATAAAAACGTCTGAGTATTTGCCTCTTTATTACCTTGTGGCAACGACTTGCTATTCGAATTTTAGCAAAAATTAAAACTATAGAGCTGACTGTAAAAATGCATTTAAAGAATTAGAAATAATGACATTACCTTCCCTCTATATTTATCAGTGTGTATTGTATGCATATAAAAATAGAAATATATGGCCATCTGGTGACAGAATGCACTCGTATGCTACTAGGAATAAAGACCATATATATCCAAACTTTTTACGTTTAACTAAATCATGCAATGCCTCTAATTATTACAGCATATAATTTTTCAATATTCTGCCAGAGGAATATAAAGTCCTGCGTTTTCTGAATTTCAAGAAAACTGTAAAAGAATTTTTAATTAGAAACCCATTTTACTCGACTGACGAATTTTTGAATGTTAAATTTTAAATTTATTTATGTACTGCCCCTTACTTTTGCTCCTTATTAACATGTATTTGTACTTTGTATTGTATTGCTTGACTGACTAAAACAATATTTTATTTTGTATTATGGTCAATAAATGATTATTATTATTATTATTATTAATTTTCATAAAAAACACGTGAATAAACCTAGGAACAAACTTATATCACCGATAGTTATTCCAATAGTTATCCGAGGTTTGTAAAAGCAAGTACTTCAAAACATACTTTCGATTATCCTCAATATCTTTATTTAAATTCTGTTTAGCCCCAAGTTTATAACTCTTTATAATAAAACAAAGAAACACACATGAAACGATAAAGGGCTACGGAAAACGGTTATTCATGCATACAATTACAAACCATTGAATTTGTTGTTCTGTACAATTTCATCACACCACATACATCAAGGCCTCCCCCCTTTCTTCCTTCCCCTCTTCATCCTTCACCCGCACTTTCCCACATTCATAGTTTCCAACCAATTTAACATGCAGTGTGAAGCTATGAATCTCAGCACAAAATCACTTACTGTAATAAAATTTTCATGAGATTCTGAATAAATATGTAATGTATATACAAGATGCTGGCAAATCTAAGAGCCTCACTGAGATTTATTTGGCTTTACTGCGGGTTTCAATACACCCGGTAACTGTATTATTTCAGGATATATCATATTATATAGGGTGTTTTGAAGATTACGATTTTTATTACGGTTATTTTATGTTTTATTAGATTTGTATAGGATGAGCGATATGTGCATGAACGTCTTTTGGCTGCCATTTTGATTTTGTGCTTAAATTTGACAAGCTTGTATAGCTCTTCAATACACATATAGGAAAAATAGAGTTAAAAAAAATGTGTGGGCTTAAGACCACACGATCCAAGTGAAAACTTCTATGACGATCAAATCAGTTTCAATTAATTTAAAAATAAAATATATATATATATATATATATATATATATATATATATATATATATATATATATATATATATAAATTATACTAATATTATTATGGATATTACAGGACAAATCAGGATCAAGACTTTAATATTATATACATGTATTTGCATGCGTATCCTCATTAGCTCTACAATGTTAATTTTCCTGAAAAATTTAAAATGTCAAAAATTACGCCGATATTTAAAAAATTGATGTGAAGTGTGAATTTTCACACATTTCAGGGTTTCGCAGGTATTTATTAACTGTGTGATGATTATTTGGGACGCCAAAACAAATTTTATGTCAAAATATTTTTTTATGAATTTTAATTCGAATGCCTAATACCATTATTTAAGTTTCTAAATATGTGCAGTATTTTTTTTTATATAGCAAGGTTCATTAAGATTTTGAAAATTGCGCCTATGGCTTCCATTGGTTGCTTAAATCATAAGCCTCGCCCTCTGATACCTTCAAATATAGAATTAAATTATAATTTCAACACTTCCCACTGGTTATTAAATTTACGCTTTTAAAAATTAAATGCAACATTTACCTAAATATAACTAGAATTTTGACAAAATAATTTAAACAAAATAAAAATGCAAAAAAAAACTGAAAAAATAAAAATTGACGGGATTCGAACACTGTTTCTTACAGTAGTTTCAACTCACTAAGCAACAACGCTACCACTGTGCTATACAGGATCACTCGTTTACTATGTTAAATAGCGGATTAAATATATTACATATTTTACTTAAAAACACAAAAAATGCGTTATTTTCCGAAAACATATACTGATCAAAAATTCCTGTTGTACTATTCCGGTTCACACCAATGTACATTACTGAGAATTTTTTCAGATTTTTAGTTTAAACCATCTGCACAATTTTGGCAAAAATCGCCTCAAAATAATTTATTTTGCAAAAATAAAATTTTGATCGTTAATCCACGTACCAAGGGCTTTCATTTGATACCCTACACTAAATTGTAAAAAAATATATTTTTTTTCGATGAGCATATATTTATTTATATTTTTAGAGGGATATGTTTTTTAGATGTTTTATTATTTTTCCTATGTGCGGGTCAAAGAGTTGTATAAGCATGCCAAAGCGACAAATTCTATATTCCATATTCCAAACTTTTCTATTTTATTTTGTATGATAAAAATTAGGATGTAACAATCCGAACTTAAATCTGTTTCATTAGCAGTGACATTCTGTCATTATAGTTGGCAACAGTTACAGTCAATATTAGGTTAATAAGCATCCTGTTCAGAGTACACTACAATATACCTCTAATATTGATAATTGCTGATCGTTATTGATAATAGCCAATAGCACGATTTGAACTTATATTGATATGCATGTACATAAAGTGGACAGGTCTGCAAATATCTACAATAATCACTTCACTACATTTTGAACGAGTAAATAGTGACTGTCGAAAAAGATTTTATCCTACATTATTGATAGTGAAAATAAAAATTTAATTCTAAATTGATAATCAAATATATTTTTTAAAAAAGGTGCCAATTTTCCATGCTTGTCTACAAAATGTAAACAAAGCAACTGCAAAGGAAGATAACTTGTAGAATATAAATAGAAAATACGTTTAATTCTTTACGGCAGGGGTGTCAAATTGGCGGCCCAAGCCCTGCATTTTTAGGTCCAACAACGACCTCTTATACTTAAGGTGACCAACTGTCCCGGTTTTTCCGGGACAGTCCCGGTTTGAGGACTGAAAGCCCCGCGTCTCGGGAAGCAAGTGCCCGGAACGCGAAAAGTCCCGGTTTCAGCAATAACACAATGTTTTGGAATCTTTTCAGATTAAATTAAATAATATTATTAAAAAACTAAATATTTTTCATCCTCAATTCCTCATATAACTAGATAACCTCCTTAGACATGTTCCTACAAGATGGTTATCATTATTACCAGCAATATATAAAGTGTTGGCCAGGTGTAAACACTTATTTTCCATGTATGGGACAAGACGAATGGCCAACTCTTATTAGGAAGTACATTATGGATGAAAATAGAGAAGAAGAATACAGTAGAACCGAAAGGTACATGTTATTTCTTCAAAATTGTTTGCCAGTTTTTGAAGAGGCTGTAAGGAGTTTATAAAAGAACAATCTTACTTGACCTGAGTTGTTCGATATAGACCGGGAGCTCATGACAGTTTTTGGTCTCCGATTTCATACAGCATGCCTTTTGGAGGAAAGAATATTTACCCTGTGACAACAAAGAAAGGATGGTACTAAACCCCTGCACGCTTTCCGGTCATAGGGAAAATTACCTTTCCACTTAAACACAAAATTTTTGTGCTTTTCTCTGATTTAATATTGCTTGCCCTTTTGTCAAAAGAAAGTTATAACAAATTTAAAGTCTTTTAAATATATGCATGCGATTCGGAGGGTCCCAAAGGGCTCAAACGGTCATGTGATCTTGTAATAAAAAAATATGATTTTCCGCGTTTTCATACAGCATGCCTATAATTAAAAGACTTTAAATTTTTTATAAATTTCTTTTGAGAAAAGCAATACCTCAAAAAAATACATAAAGACAATATTTTAAAATATCGTACGACACTGTTTTGCTTTGTAAGGGCTGTCGTGCGTAGCACCGGAGGCAAAAGGACGAGATCTCGGGATATAAACGTCCTGGCGCCCACAGTATAGAGCATACTGCCGGAAGGTTCAGAAATATTGATATTCGATTGTGGCTTCCACTAAACTACCTTTAAATTATCGTATAACTTTTCAAGCGAACACAGGATGAATATAGCATCTCTTTCTTTAAGTCGCGAGAAAATACTTTATCATTTGCATTTTTTTGCAAGGGATCATCATGGAAACTTTTGTTTCATAATTTTCGTGCGTTTTCATTCCATTTGAGATTCATAAAAATGGTTACTGTTATTACTGGACATAAAAATAATGAGATTTTCCAATTTTTTTGAAGAAAAATAACTGGAAGATTATTTTATACTCTGAGATTTTAGCAAACAATTATACGAGAGCGGGAGGATAATAGGTTAGCCAATAAAAGACCTGTTTTATGTTTTCAAAATCATTTATAGATGACAGGCGTAGCAAAGTTGTAATACGAGGGCTTTAAGTTTTTAAAAAACTGAAAAAGAAGATCCAAACAGTGAATTGTTGCTTAGTTTCCGGTTCATATGTATAAAACCAAGTTTCGTCAAATGTAACGATGTTGTCTATGGATTTTGCAGTGCCTAGGTTGAATTTTTTTAGCATTCCCTTACACCAATCAGCATTTTTGTGAGCTTCGGTCAAATTATGCGGAATCCATCGGAAACAGATCTTTTTCACAGCTAAATGTTCATACAAAATCGAATGTATTTTAGTCTGCTATATGCCAAAAGAAGCCTCTATCTCACGGTAAGTTACAAGCCGATCATTTTGCGCACAGCATCGATGTTTTTTGAATCACAACCGATTTTGGTCGACCGTCACGAGATTCATCACTGATGGATAATGTGTGTGTTTTTTTTTTCCTGCCTTTTTTACCACATTCAAAATCTGGTTGTAAATATAATGTATAAGTTTATAAATTAAAAAAAATAAATAAAATAAAAAAATGTACATAGTAGTTTAGGAATATGTATATTCTAATATATGTAATATCTATCAAATATTCGATGTTTTATGTAATAAGACATGGCAATAAAGATTTTATATTATTATTATTATCACTGACGGACGCACGACCACGACGAAATTCTGCAAACCAATTTTCTGATGGTGCATCATTGCCAAAAGTTGAACGAAGTGAATCTATGCATTGTTGTTTAGTTAGGCCTTTACTAAAATCGTAAAAAATCATCCAACAAAAACCTACACGAGTAATATTAATTTTTTACAAACATCTCACGAAGATGATCATTGAACCACTTTACTTTTTTCAATAAGGCAGGCTGAGACGAAGTTTTGATTTTCTTTACGGGAAAAGATGTTTCAAAATTCATAAGAAAAAATTGAAAAAATTGTTCAAACATCTCTTTGGCGTCAGATGTAGAAGATAGAAAATCCCATTAGGTGGTGACAAAATTGTTAAACAAATTGCAAATACCGCCGTCAGAGATCGTTCTATGAAACCGGTATGTTGGGACAGAGTCTGTAGAGGCACAAGTGATTGAATGTGAATTGATACTTATTTCTGTGAATGGTCTCTTAATTTGTCACATTCTTGTCTATCATAGTGCTTTCTCTATGCGCACTATAAAGACTGCCCTTCAGAAGATATTTGCCAAATAGTAATACTGACGCATGAGCTTGATAGTAAAACCCCTGGAGTACCTCTTGTGATGTTTCAGCAGAAAGACAAAAGAGATTTCATTCGTTTTTATCTCATTTTTGAATTCCTTTTGTGATAACACATTGTTAAAAACAAAGTAACTTAATTGTGGTAATACATAATTTAATCGCATACTGTAATTAAATAAAAAAAAACAAAAACGAGTTAACCCTTAATTATCAACACGCGAACATGAAATTCAATATAGAAATCCATGACAGGTTTAATTAAGCTTGTTATGTAACATCTTCCTTTAAAAGCAATTATCAGTTATCCCAGTCTGACATTCATATTCACACATGGAACAACATAGCAAGGTTCACAACCAAAAACATAGTTAGTATATGTTTGGGGGTAGTTGGTTTGTTTCCAGGGTTAACCCTCTGTAAACAGGTCACTGAATCCACATAATAAATTAGATATTCAGCGTTTTAAATGAATGCGGTCGGTTTGAAAAGTAACCTTTACGAAATCGAACATACTGAATTACAGTTCGATAACATTATTTTTTTACTAGAAAAAATCAGCTGTGGCCACCACAGAACCGACCGCCATCGTAAAGTACTTATATAAAATACATTCTAGCAGCAGAGTAGAAATAACTTGGCCTAACATTTTCTGAGATATTATTTATCATTGGAAAGGTTGTACGGGTATCGGACATAAATAAAAACAACTATCTACAGCTGACCAGTTTCGGAATAGTCTCCCTATTCCTCACTATTCCGAAACTGGTCAGCTGTAGATAGTTGTTTTTATTTATGTCCGATACCCGTACAACCTTTCCACTTCTATTCATTACGGACACGACCATCTCCACATTATTTATCATGACCATGGAAACGTTGCTTATAAGTATGAAAAAATTGAGACAGAAAAAATTTCAAAAAATTGTACAGAAATTTTTCAAATAAAAACGTCTCAAATAAAAGTTATTAGTTATTGCTTTTATAGCAAGTTTTGTTCAATAATTTTTTTCGAAATATTTTTCTATTGTGAAATATTCACAAAAATCTTAAAATCGACACCAGTAAACTCCCATTTTTAGTCAACCGATTTTTACCAAAAGTTGATCAACTCGTGCCATTGATGGCAGAAGCTTAAATATGAAGTTTCATAAAAATCCTTTCAGCCGAATTTGCTCTACACGTGTACACAGACGGACAGACAGACAGACGGACAGACAGACAGACAGACAGACAGACAGACAGACGGACAGACAGACCGACAGACATCATGCTAAAAATAGTTAAAACGTTATGTAGGGACATCAATTCGTGGAGATCCATCGAAATCTCGAAATGTCAAAATCGGTATGATCACAATACCTCCCTTATATATGTTGACGGTCGATAAAAATAAATGAGAAAAAACTGAGTGATGTAAATGATAATGAATCCGTAACACAAACAAATAAGAAAAGTACCATGAGTTCAAAAAGAAATTACATTGGATTGGCTATGGAAAAATAAAATAATGTTTACAGCAAGCTTTTTATAACAATTGACTAACGTTTAGGCACAGCTTTTGTTATCATTAATATTGGAAATTATAATTTTTGATCGCACAGGTACAGAAAAATAAACATAAAAACTAAAGAAGCTGCTCAAAATGACCACCGTTTTCCCGCAGACAAACAAGCTGACATTTAAATGTTTTAAGTGATCCATAATATTTCAGGTGTTGCGGCAAATTGTTGTAAATTTTCTTTGATAATATGGTCGGATTGTTAGACGTAATAGCAAATTTAGTTTTAGGTACTTGTAAATGTGCTTTTTGCCTCGTGTTGTATGCATGTATATCTGACCTTCTTTCATAATCTGACAAATTTTGTCGTACACAGGCTTGATACACATACATACTTGGTAAAGTCAAAATCTTTAGATTTTTAAATATATTAACACAGGATGTTCTTTGGCTGCAACCAACCATATTACGTAGAATACGTTTTTGTAGCCGAAACAATCTGATGAGTTCTGAACCTGTACCCCAACAAAGTATACCATAAGATAGTATAGAATATATATTTGCAAAGTAATAGGTTCTGACTACTTCTTTACTACATGTTTTGGATATAATTTTTAGTTTCCAACATTCTTGGGACATTCTTTTGCACAAAAAGTCAATTTGAGTATCCCAAGTAAGATGCTGGACCAGATGAATACCCAGAAGTTTCGCAGATGCAACTTGAATGACAGACTTCTTATTTTTAATCAACTGGCTAACATCGTAATTCAATTTACTTTTAGAAAATTTTATGAAACTACATTTCACTATTGTTTTGTACGGTTCACTATTGTTTATATTTTTACCGCGATGTGTTTTTTAAAGTTTCTACAGCTTTGCTATGTGTGAGTCAAGGAGTTTTCTAAACGGATACAATTTCAACTTTCTATGTTTTGCCATTTGGTTGCAATTTCCACCGTGCAAACAGACAGATTTGTGATCATAGGGTCATACCTACAAAATCCTAAAAAGCAGCTAAGTATTTAATATCCTAATTAAATATTAAGTAGAAAACATTGAAACCGTTTTGTATTAAATTGTCAGTTGTGTATAGAAAATCGAATTTGTCATATTTCTGACTTGTATTGCGAAAGCTAATTTTATTTGCTTTTCATTTCAGTTTTTATGTGAACCGATGTGTGATTGATATGTTTGAACGGTTAATGAATCTGGAATATTAAATTTTAGATGTTTAACGAAAAAAATTGTTCAATTTTAGTACTGTTTTCCCAATATCCCAAGGAAAACTTAGTTATTTAAATGAAATTTCGTTCCTTGGTCCCGATAAATGCCATAACATCACGTATTTATTTCTTGCCATAATTGATATATACATTTTAGATTTATTCTCCCTTTTTGTTTCTTTCAATAACCTCGTAAACTATAAATTTACGTTTTTCGTAAACTGTAAAAGATATTAAAAGAATGTACATATAAGCAAAAGTTGTTTCTTTTCAAAAGCTCTAGCCCAGTGTTTCTCAACAGGTGGACCGCAGTAAAATTTTAGTGGTCCGCGAAAGTTTTTGTATGTGTTTTTTGCGTGTTTTTGGTTTTTTTTATGCACATTTTTCATGTAAATAATTTATATTTTGTTTATTTTGTGTAAACTTTCTGTGATTTTCTACAGATAAAATAAATGTATTTAGTGGCACATTAAATATAATTGTTTTCTTGCAAAAAAATAACCAAAAATGTTTATTAGTGGTCCGCGTTACAAAATTATATATTTTACTGGTCCGCGGTACTGTTTTGATTGAGAAACACTGCTCTAGCCGACATACGTTCCCATTTAAGAAATCAAAGTTGTCCTTAACATCCTGTACTTCCGGTTTGTTCTGGAAAATTTCAATACTATCATTCGATTCTTTGGGTAAATTTTGGTTTCCAAAATCTCTTTCCTAACACATTACGTTTTCAAGAAAAATCGTGTTCTCTCTATTTTGATGCACCCTGTATATAATCTATATATATATATAAAAGCGAGTGTCCTGACTGACAGACTCACTCACCGCCCAGCTCGAGCCCCTGGGCCTAAAAACTTAAAATTTGGAGATTATATTCCCTCCATTACGGAAGCACCCAGTATAAATAAGAAGGCATTTTTCGAAATTCAACCCCTAATGGATGAAACGGGGTGAAATGTGATTTCACGGATTTCTTAATATCTCTTAGGGCCGATAGGATATAGAATTAGTTTTTGCTTACAAAGATTACCAATACAAATGCCGAAAAACTTATTTCAGGATTTTGTCCTTATTAACACCCAAAAGGGGTGAATCTACAGTCGGGGTGAATTGTACATCCCGTCGTATTTCCTGTTTGTAGAGTTATAAGATTTCTTTTACGCACATAAGTGTCTTTTTAAAATATCTCGAAATGGTATTGACAGTTTTTACCGATCGCCAACATATATAAGGGAGGTATTGTGATCATACCGATTTTGACATTTCGATATTTCGATGGATCTCCACGAATTGAGGACTATTTTTAGCATGATGTCTGTCGGTCTGTCTGTCCGTCCGTCTGTTCGTCCGTCCATCCGTCTGGCTGTCTGTCTGTGTACACGTGCAGAGCAAATTCGGCTAAAAATATTTTTATGAAACTGCATATTTAAACTTTCTACATCAATTGCACGAGTTGATCAACTTTTGGTAAAAATCGGTTGACTAGAAATGGGAGTTTACTCGTGTCGATTTTAAGAATTTTGCGAATATTTAGCAACAGAAAAATATTTCGAAAAAATTTATTTAACAAAAGTTGCTAATTTCGTAAAGTCTCAATTTTTTCTTACCTACATGTAACGTTTCCATGGTCATGATAAATAATATCTCTGTTAGAAAATATTTGGCCAAGTTATTTCTACTCTGCTGCTAGAATGTATTTTATACAAGTACTTTATAATGGCGGTCGGTTCTGTGGTGGTCACAGCTAATTTTTTTAATTTCATACTAGATAGGGTAACTGCAGCGAATTTCGACTACCAAATTTATTTATTTTTTAATTTACGTACTATTCAATATTTTGGTAGGAAAGTGGTCCCAATCGATACCTCATTCACTTATCTTTAGGTGCTAAATATTTTCAAGATGAAACAAGCTGTTATTACAACTTAAGTTCGACATAAAAAAAACGTTGATTTCAACAAAATTAATGTTAATATCAACTACCCTAAAATTTTAAGATAATCAACGTTTCTTGTCTCTTTTACATTTTATTTAGGTAAAAGAATATAATAATAGAGACTTTTAGTAAGACGTGATTTTAATTGTCGTCAAATTAGGTAAGTGAAACATGCATGCATGTAATATCGACTAGTCCGTAGTAGCTTCATTCCTCTAGTCGATTTTACCTGCAATCAAATCTGTTTTATTTAGCCTGTGATATTGTAACAAAATATTATGAAAATCAAATTTTACCAGCTAATATATATATGTATTTGGATCAGTTCTTATCAGTTTATTCACTGCAAAATATTTTGTTCAACTTTCCTTTGATAAACAACTGCTAATTAAAACCAATAAAAAAATATTTTAACACCTAAATAATATAAATATCTACACTGTTCGTCTAACGACATTCACACGTGGCTTAAAATAAAGTAAGGTTAGTTTTTCACATAATCATAGTGTTACATTATACTACTGCTATATGGCAGCAATTATTTAGAGAAATAATGGGATAGTCGAAATTACCTGCGTAGTCGAAATTCGCTGCAGTTACCCTAAATCAAATGATAAATTAATCGATTACTTAATTTTTATTGCCATCTCTAGTATCGACTGAGTAATGCTTGCATGTTAGTTATATTACGGCAACTAAATTAACCAAGTATGAGGTCATTTCATAGTTATTGTGAATGAAATTTATTATTATCACTCCAAAGAAAGTGTTTGAGAGACACTGATTTGAATAATCCAATATGTAAACAAATATATCCAACGTCCAACCGCTTTTAATAGAAATATTATATCAAATTTCTTGCGGTTGATATGGAGATGATATCAAAATCTTAATTTAATTACCTGCGTATGTAACATGAGACTAAAACCAAATTTGACCCAGTTTCTAAGAAAATCAAGAATTTCTCTTTAGGCACAATAAACTCAGTAAAAGCTGTTTTTGATTTCCTGTTACGGATTTAGAATTTCTATATTTAGCTAATACTGTCATAAACCAATGCACGTTAATAAACTTAATAGCCAGTAGCAATTTAAGACAAAAACTTTAGGAATTCCTTTACGTTATTTTATAATTTTCGCTTTTCGATATTGTGCAGTCAGTTCACGGGCCGACTCCCGTTCTTTTCATATTTCTTGTAGTGTCTTATGTTAATGACATTAATTTTTACTATTTTTTTTTTCACAACCAAAAATTTTACACAAAAATATTCTGTTTTCATACCACAAAAAATTGTGAATTATTAAGTCTTACAAAAGAAATATGCAGATGGTCTGCTGCAGCAGAAAGTTAATTATTTTATTTATTATACCAGTACAACAAATATTTTTAAGAGCCGGTTCTAACTTATAAATTGTTGTTGCTATGCAAATATAATTCAATATTAATTTAGTTAATAATCGGGATTTAAGAAAATGATTTAAAAAATAGTTTTGTTTCTCTAGTTATAGCCGATAGTGTATACATGTATGTGTTTCTATATTGTCCATATAAGCACATTCTACATAACAATAACTTACATTATAAAATTAATAAAAATTTCTACAAATACCTTTCCAGTCGCTCCAATTTTGGTCTGTATGAAGTCCAAACACTAAAGTTCACTGTATAACACACTATTTCAAGTATTTTCTGCACTTTTATCACTTAAAAATAACTAAAAACGTCAGAAATAAATGAAGACGCCACTTGCAAAAATCACGTATCACTACATATCAAGATGGTTAATCATGATAAAGCTCATTAGGGAATATAGTCATTAACAATTAATAAATAAGGAACAGAATTGCTTAAAATAATTCTTTATGAGAATAAACACATATATTAATATTTTATCAATAGTATACAGGTGGTTGATATTGAACTACCGGGCCTAATACACTATTTTTTTATTATTGAAGATGAGGTATAACGTTAAATTTGGAAGTTACTTGGTACTACATGATCTAAAATAGTTTATATTTTGTTACTTTGTATCTTTATATATATACTTTTAATTAAATAGTAAATAGTTATACATTTTGATTGAGGATTTATTAAAATTTCAGAGCTATAGCGTTGGAGACACGGTCTATATGGTAAAATGGGAGGACAGAGGTGATAATAGAATGACTTTTGGGCTATCAATGATAATTCTGAGATCTCAGAAAGGGATGAAAATTACTATTGGAAGTATAATGGAGTTATCTCTCGAGAATTTTATACAGGTTAATTTTTTTATTTACGGGTTCATTTGGAGGGCTAAGGTATCCCCCTCCGGGCATTATGACCTTAAGGCCCGGTCTTTCCACCTTCATTTAAACCACTAGGTAACTATCCGACAGATAATGTTATCTGGAACTTTATCTTCTGAATAAATGTCATTACCAAGCAGTGAATTCAATACATGAGTCTCATTATCCATTAGATAACTATCCGATAGATACATTTGTATTGAAAGACGGGATGACATTTATTCAGCACAGAAAGTATCATATAACTTTATCTGTCAGATTTTTACTTGGAGCAGTGTTTCCCAACCGCCGGTCCTGTATATATATATATATATATATATATATATATATATATATATATATATATATATAGGGGGAGCGAGGGAGGGATCTCGAGGTGTATCAAGATAGAGGAAACACGATTTTTCTCCAAAAGACGATGTGTGAGCAAGTTAGGAAAAAATTTGGTGACCAGAGTTTACCCAAATAATTGGATGGTATTATTTAAATTTTCGGAATAAACCGGAAGTACAGGATATCAAGGACAACTTCGATTTTTTATATAGGAACGTTGGCGAACGTTGGGTATAATTTGATAAAATTAAAAAAAAAAAAAAAATTTTACATAAACATGTTTTTAATATCTGTTACGATTACGTATAATGGCTTGCAAGTATTTTTATTTACAAGTGTTCCATTGCACCAAGTTGCTTTCCATTTTGAACACTTTCGCATCCTTACTCTTTAACTAACAGTAGCTCGGAGCATTACAATAAATATTGCAAGTTCAAATCGTACCTACTTGAAAGTACTTGAAGTACCACCAACGCGAACCGTTTTAATTAGTTTACATTAGTTGTCAAAATAAGTATAATTTATTTTATTTAAGTTTAAAAGGTATATTTTATTGAATATAAATGTCATATATTTATGAATATATCTTGCAAAATTGAGCGTTTTTCTATTATAATTTCATGCTTCGATTTTATATGACTTCGCGGCCCCCCGGTTGAGAAACGCTGGTCTAAATTACTGATTCATAACTTATAAAACCTGTTACGAAATAGGAGCAAGAACTTTTGATTATGAACTGTCTGGTTACGTTCTTAGAATCACAAAAACTGATAATAATTTATGTAACACCTTGAACAGGCATGTATTTTATATGTTATATCTATTTACCTACTGTACACCTTCTTTTTCTCGTTTTATTATGGTTAGAATTCAGTACACTGTACACTCTAGGGAGAAAGAAAACTAATAGAGGGTTGTTAGCAGACAAGAGAACATGAAAATCATTTGTCTGTGCAATGTAGGTCATCTTTTCACATACATGAATGTTACTAACAATTCTATGACTGGCAAAATTAGAGAAAATAGTAATGTTCGTTTATTTTTGTAAGAAATATTTGACGTTTACAAAGTTACATGGAAGTAGAAATTTGTTACAGTATATGCAGTAAAACGTTAATCGCCTTAGTTTAACTTAAAGGATAATTCAAATTAATTACTCATCTCATTACGTTGTTTTTATAAATGTAAATGGTTATTTATGCAACGAGTTTGATAAAAATATACACAAGCAGTAACTGACGCAGTAAGTTTTTGTAAATCTTTAAAATGGAAATGAGCGTCCTGCTCATTATGATAAGGTAAGATGGAAGTTGGGCAAAGGATGTAACAGATTGGCTTCCCAGAGACCGAGGATTCTCTGGGAAGATGGACTTAAAGAAATCTGAAGCGTGTGCAAATATAAAAAGAGATGGAATGATTTGGGGGATGCCCATGCTCATAAATGTGTTCCGTGAGATAACGTTACGTGATTTTGTTTATTCAATTGTTAATTTTTTTCTTTTTGTCATTTTTTCATGTGTTTGTTTTGTAAATGTGTAAATTAATCGGAGCCGGTCACTATGGCGTAGTGGTCAGCTCATTTGACCGCTAACTATGGGGGCTCGGGTTCGTATCCCGGTGATGGCATGGATGTTTGTATTTGTTGTAATAATTACTAATGTATCCACAAAAATAAAGATATCCTGGTTAATGGCCATCATAGCTAAGAACAAAAAAAAAAAAAAATTAAAAAAAAAAAATTAATCGGAATAATTTTATGCGCGTTGCGTAGTACTTACGACAGAGTGAGAGTGAGAGAGAGGGGGGCAGAGAGAGGGAGGAGAGATAGAGAGTGGTAAATGTAAGTTGACTGTCGTTAAGTTAATAATAATAATAATATAATTTTTAAATTCTGCCTTTCTGCTTGAATTCTTTATTTTTAGGGTTTTGTAGGTATGACCAAAAAACCCTTATACCGTCATTTTGTCGTCTGTCTGTCTGTCTGTCTGTCTGTCTGTCTGTCTGTCTGTCTGTCTGTCTGTTCGGTAAAAATTGTAGGCAAACGGTTAAACCTAGAGAGTTGAAATTTGGCATGCTTATACAACTCTTTGACCCGCACATTGGAAAAATACTAAAACATCTAAAAAACATACCCCCCTAAAAATATAAACAAATATGTGCTCATAGAAAACAAAAATATTTTTTTTAAATTTTGAGTAGAGTATCAAATGAAAGCCCTTAGTACGTGGATTAACGAACAAATTTTTATTTTTGCAAAATAAATTATTTTGAAGAGATTTTTGCCAAAACTGTGCAAAAAAAATTTTGTCCCACACCCTGTAGCCCAGATGGTTTAAACTAAAAATCTAAAAAAATTCTAAGTAATGTATATTGGTGTGAACCGAAATAGTACAACAGGAATTTTTGATCAGATTATGTTTTCGGAAAATAACGCATTTTTTGTGGTTTTTGGTTCATAAAGTACAAAAGTTATACCAATGTAAGACACCCACATGCAAGGCGTGCGATAGCGTAATGGCTAGAGCACTGGTGTCGTAAGCTAAAATACGCTGGAAACGAAGGGTTTTGAGTTCAAGTACGGAGTGAATTTTATTTTTTCTGTTTTTTTTGCATTTTTATTATGTTGAAATTATTTTGTCAAAATTCTAATTATATTTTGACAAATGTTGCATTTAATTTTTAAGAGCGTAAATTTAATAACCAGTCTTATTATATGATTAACAGACGATAAATTATTTTAAAAATATCGTTCATTTTGCCGTGATTACTACAAAGTAAAATTTGTCCTACACACTCAGCATACCGCCTTCACTTATTATATACCTGCGAAACCCTGAAATGTGTGAATATTCACACTTCACATCAATTTTTTTAGTACATTACGCTATATTTTGCTATATTTTCATTTAATTTCTTTTTACTTTTTTCCGCCACTGTGTCTTTGTTGAACGAAGGTTCTTCTCTGTGAAATTTCATTCATCCATGTCCATCCTGATCCTGTATCTTTTAAAATTTCTACTCTTGTTCCTCTTCTGCGTGAAGAAGTCCTTCACAATTGTGAATGGGTGCTCAATGGTTTTCCTTTCCCTCCGACACAACCTGTTTACTTCTTCTTCATCTTCTCTCTAGAATTAAATGACGAATATCGGTTGCCTGTAAGAAGTTGAGTACGTTATTAGTCATTGTTGAGTCTAGTCTTAAGTTGTCTTTAAGGTCTTGTTGTAAATTGTAGTTTGTACGTAAGTTAGTGTAGAGTTGGCAGTTAATTAGTGGTTAACGGTGAGATGTTCGTTATATGCCTCACATAGTTTGTTAGCGAGTCTTGCCATGAGGTGTTTGTGTGTGTGTCTGGTGTGTCCGATTCTGAGTCTTGTCATTATTACTTCTTCTCGTCTGTTGACGTCTGAGTTCCAGTTTTGTATGTCGTCCTTAATTGTTCGTAGTTTGTTGTTGGTAGTTTCGCGCCACTTAGTCAGTCTGCTCGTGTGGAGTTTCGTCTTGGTGATCTGTCTTATGTAGGTTTTGTTGGGGGGTAGGTAGAGTGTATCTTCATGAAAGGTGGAATCTCGGGCGGCTGTGTTGGAACGTTCGTTGATTTCTATGCCAATCTGGGCAGGAATCCAGATGAGGTGAACTGTTTTCGTTAGTTCCGCTGCCATCTAGTGTACTTGGTCTTGAATTTGTTGTATGTTTCTTTTGAGTAGTTGTTGTTGAGGGCTGTAGTATACTCAGAGAGTCGGTGCAGACGGCTATGTTTCGGTAGGTGGTATCTGATGCCATTACGAGTGCTTTCAGAATTGCTACCGTTTCTGCTTCGAACACACTACTGGTTGCTGGTTACTGGTACGTTTTACTCTCCTCATTATGTATAGCAGCTATAGTACAGTTGTCAGTTTTTGACGCGTCAGTGTAATAAAACTGAAATTCGTGCAGTTGGCGCTGTAGTACCGCGAACTTTGTTTTTAAAATTGTTGATTCTGATTTTTTATATTTACTTAGATCTGTGTGTTCGTTTATTTTCCCAAATGGCCAGGGTGGGGTATAATGGAAAGTGGTTGGTTGAATTGGAGGGATTAGAATATTGTTAGATTGTAAAATGGTGCTAATATATTGTTGTAACTTGGTATTTTTATGTATGTTCAGTATATTCTGAATGTTTGATTTTAAGAAAAATCTTTCTATTTTTTAAAACCGCTTGAAACACTTTAGAAAAAACAGGCGTAATGGCTATCGGTCTAAAATCACTATTCCAACAAATACATCTTAAGACGATCCCCAATTTTGATGTGTATTTTGTGTCTTATATGCCGGTATATATGGTACTTTTTTAGTTTGAGTAATAAATTATTAGTTATTACTTTAAATCTCTTTGGCTATGTTGTAATGCAGTATTTTACAAGAGTAAATGTGTAAGAAATTAAATTTTCTTTGATGCATAGCCGCCATTAAGCCAAACACATGTTTGTAATGACATTGGTACTATGATTTAAGGAGTAATTACAAGTGTCATCTGACGAAGAATACATATTTTCATTCATAGTACACTAACGACTACGAGGAAACGTTTAAATAGTTAAATGGTATTTAAATGCATAATTTCATTTATTTATTACGTGGAAACATATTTACTAAGAAAGCTAGTTCAAATTTAGTATATTTATGTATGTAGATACATGCCTTTAATATTAACTGCATGACGGCAACATATATTTAGCACAATATTAACTTATAATAGTACCAAGGTTCGCCGCACGCGGCTCTTGTAAGGGTGTAATGTCGCTCACTGGCAGTTCATTAAAAAAAGGCCATTTTGAGTCGATTTAAGTACAATTGTACTGATAGAGAGTGGGCTTATGAAAGAATGTTTCGAATAATAATAATAATAATTAGCATAGCAGATATAGGCCCATGATCAGTTATTGTGAGAATACAAGGACTGATCTTCCTCATGAGCCCTCAAGAAATAAGAAAGTATATAAAAATATTGCACATGTTTACATAAAGAACCAGGGTTCTTTGCTATTGATAATTACACAGTTGTCATAAACAAAATTAAAGCTTGCGAGAATTGCGTTGCATAACTTGGGCAGAATTACATCTGAAGAGAACAATGAAATTGAAAAGGCAAGATGAACCTATCTTGCAAGATCAGCTTCTTTCTTCTGTATATACAGGTGTCTCAAAAAAATATACTCACACTTCGAATGACGAGAAAAATATTATTTATGAACATAGTGAGTGAAATGGAATAGCTTTGAATACAGAAGACAAATGTGAAGAATCATGTTGAATGAATGTAGCATTTCCAGTGCAGACGCTATCTTTTGTGGTGTGGGTTTCCCGAGCAGTTTGTCGAAGAGATTTCTGTGGTGATCGAAGGAGTGTTTTCTGCACCTGCTCTTCTTTTCCAGGGCTCGTGGATGTCCGTGGTCGTCCAGAACGTTTCTTGTTGACGTTATGGACGGTTCCATCTGCTTCAAATTTGTCTCTGATGCGAGCAATGGTCCGGCGCGTTGGTGGCGGTTTTTCGAATTTCCTTCTGATTCGTCCCGTGAATTCCCAGTGAAGTGCAAAAAAAAGGTCCTCACCTCCCAAAGTCCAAGTGAAAAGCAAAAAAAAGGACCTCACCTCCCAAAATCCAAGTGAAGAGCAAAAAAAAAGATCCTCACTTAAAGAAAGAGATTAATAGTATAAATTATATAAAGTAAGAGTCCAAATATCCTACCTTGTGGTACGCCTAAAAATGTTGTGGAAAATCTATGTTTTACTATCTTGAAGTTTCAATAATTAAAATTTGTTTAATTTTTATAATTTGATACTAAACATTAACTGTGTGACTTACTGCAGAACTGCACTATTAAAACTATTGAGTAGAAACTTGTACTGAACATAGCCGAGAGATGCACGTCTATGGTCTATTTCAAAGTAGAAAAAAGTAGATAGCGCTGCGAACCGAGTACGATTTACACTGATCAAATACAGTATAGCGGGAAATTTAAAATAAGTTACAACTAGGGCATGGGCGTAGCAACTGGGTTAGCAAATGATTTTTTTTTAAATATAAAATAGGTTAATAAGGTATTGAAATAAAGAAGGCAGATAATACACTTACGTTATTTATGCGACATAAATTCCGTTTAATGGGAAATTTGAAAAAGTTAAAAAAATATTAATTTTAAAAATTATGTACTATATATGTATAAAATGAGAGATTTGGCTAAAACAGTTTAAATAAAGCAATAAAACAAACAATATATCTTCAGAGTTTCTAAAGTTTCTTATTTAAATAATTATTGTAAATAAAAATTAAAAATATATGTATATATAAAGGTCTAAAAATTATATCAATAACTTCTTCTTTGGGCACAATCAGCTGGGCTGTCTTTTGGCCTCACATTAGTCCTCTCTCTTGATCTGTTAATTATCAAGTGTCAAAAAATATTTATATGTCAGATAACCTAAAAAATATATAACTGCGTAAAAACAAATTACATGGAGAATTTTCTCCATAAAATCTACTCCAAGAATATAAATAAAAGTCTAAATATGTAAATAATAACAAAATATATGAGAAAAATTAAATAATATAAATAATATAATCTGTCTCAATTTGTAATACGAAACTAGATCTGGTTACTTTGGTGACTGTTGTGGTGTAAACAGACTTTGGCGTATTCGTGTGAACCAATACTATGATAATATTATAAATGTATTGTCACTATACAACATAAAAAATGAACTTTACTTGTTAGTTACGTATTACAAAATGAGACAGATAATACATATTTCCAATGTACGACACTGAACATCTGTCAACTTGGACTAAAAACAATATTTTTACAGTGTAATAGGGATGACGATCTAAACCAATCCGAAGCAAGGACAAACAGCTCCTATCTTCTTACACACATTTTTCTACTTTGAAATAGACCATAGACTGGTGTAGTTTCGCCCCTACAGTGCTGCCAGATATAAAATATTACTACTTTTTTTACACACGTCCTAGAATGCATACCATAGACTAATTTATTAAATACGTGCCTGTGTCTCGTCCTTGCGAGATATTCCTAGGATATAGTGTCGCCATGCACGTCTTCAAACACATGTGCCGATTATGATTACGTTGCAATCAGTGCATCAGTTGACATCATTTAACACTCAAACTGTTAATATAAATTCATTCATTCACATGAAGGACGAGACTGTTTATGATTAGAACATCTGGTTTTAATAATTATTATTAGTTTACTCAGGTGGCGTAATATTTTTTTAATTTTGATAATCTGTTTCTCATCAATGTGGTCCCAATAAGAATATCGAGGAAACTGAAGGAAAGATTATTCTATTAGAAGTTTGCATTATAGTCGGATTGCTGATAGGTGACTGTTACATGTATCAAGTAGTTCATTCATATAATAATCTAGTTACCATTTTTCAGCGATTTTAAAAATGTTTTTTGTTATTTGTTTTACCTGTCAGTGTCTGGTAATAAATATTAATTAAAATATGGCTTGCGGCCAATTATTATATTCACAAACTTTAATTTTAAATCTGCTGGAATAAACAACAAATTATAATCCAAAATTTACGTATGAGTATAAATTTTTCCTTATTTCTAATTATTGCCTTCAAATTAATAATTTTGTTTGTTTAAGTACTGCTGTATATTTATTTTCGCGCTCTAATTAGTAAAGATATCTACGAATCATGCCGTTTATTTCTAATATTTAGTTTTTTATTCAATTAATTTGGAAGGTATAGTGACGCAAGTTGACAACTAACTCTTCACTATACGTTACTAATAATAATAATAATAATAATATAATAAATTTTATTTGTTTCAAGGTGCAAACCTTATACAAAGGAGAGAGATAACAGCGAATATAATATGTACATAAGCATACAATATTAAAATTAATCTAAACAATAAACAATAATAGACTAATAATAAGAAATAGAGAAATGTAAATTATAATATTAAAATATAAATATGTGAAAATATGAAAATATAAAAGTGTAAATATGTGTGTATGTAACAATAAATATAAATAAATTAATATAGATATTAAATAAATATGTGAAAATACAAAATTATAAATATAAATAAATATAGATATTAAAATATAAAAATAAAAATGGAGATATGTGAAAATATGAATACATAAAAGTATAAAAATGTAAGAATACAAAAATATGAAAATATAAGTATATGCAAGTGTAAAAATGTGAAAATATGCAAGTTTGAAACTATGAAAATATAAATATATGAAAATGCGAAAGTGTGAAAATATACTAGTTTGAAAATATGAAAATATAAAAGTATAAATATATGAGTACAGGGCAATAAATATAAATAAATAAATAAATAAATAAATATAGATATTAAAATATAAAAATCAAAATGGAGATATGTGAAAATATGAATACATAAAAGTATAAGTATAACTTTAATTTTAAATCTGCTGGAATAAACAACAAATTATAATCCAAAATTTACGTATGAGTATAAATTTTTCCTTATTTCTAATTGTTGCCTTCAAATTAATAATTTTGTTTGTTTGAGTACTGCTGTATATTTATTTTCGCGCTCTAATTAGTAAAGATATCTACGAATCATGCCGTTTCTTTCTAATATTTAGTTTTTTATTCAAATAATTTGGAAGGTATAGTGACGCAAGTTGACAACTAACTTATATAGTCACTATACGTTACTATGGGTATGCAAATAATTATAATGATATAGACAAAGAGAGCATATAGTATTGAATATCGATACTTATAGCAACGAACAGTCACCTATCAGCAATCCGACTACAACAGTCGCTGTTTTATTGTAATGAGTAGTTATTGGATTTGAGTATTTATTCCAATAACAAAAAGCGAGATTAGGGATGTTCTGATACTACTGATACGATACCAGTATCGATATTTTTCATTCGATATCGCGATTTTAGTATCGATACTAATCTTCCGATACTTTACTAATATCAGTACATTTGACCCAGTATCGTATTGAATCGTTTTTTTTTAACAATATCGTATAATTTATATTTATACACATAAATATGTGATTAAATTTTTTTAATAACAAATCCTAAAAATTGTAATCTGGTGAAAACTAGTAGCTCTTTGGAGTCGCCATACTGACATTGCACATGGGAAGAGGAAACTAAAATCAGACAAAGGCCAACGTGGTTCTAACAAAACTGAACATGAACTATGACTGTATTTGAAAAATTCAGTTTCACTTCTGAATTCCAATCCACTACTGGTTTGGGACGATATGGAGACAGTCTTCCCAACAAATGATTTTAACTTGAGTTAGAGAAAACTCTTACGTTAGCAACCCGACATAAATATATTATAAGCAATATATTTTCATATTTGTTTCAATATCCCGAATTTTCCAATGTGTGTATTATCAATATACAATAATTATTGTCATATACATTTTTGCTGTTACGTCAATAATAAGAGAGATATTTTAAAAGTATAGCTTTAGGATGTCCTCCGTAACATTTCTAATATTTATTGCTGTTAAGTCAATAATAAGGAAGATACATGTAGATTTTAGTTTTAGAGTGTCATCCCCCCTCCCAGTCACCAAATATTCGTCTAATTGAAAAAATTGATGTCAGGTATTTCGCAGGTATATAATAAGTGAAGGCGGTATGCTGAGTGTGTAGGACAAATTTTACTTTGTACTAATCACGGCAAAATGAACGATATTTTTAAAATAATTTATCGTCTGTTAATCATATAATAAGACTGGTTATTAAATTTACGCTCTTAAAAATTAAATACAACATTTGTCAAAATATAACTAGAATTTTGACAAAATAATTTCAACATAATAAAAATGCAAAAAAAAAACAGAAAAAACAAAATTCACTCTGTACTCGAACTCGAAACCCTTCGTTTTCCAGCTCATTTTAGCAGTGCTCTAACCCATTACGCCATCGCACGCTTTGCATGTGTCTTACATTGGTATAACTTTTGTACTTTGTGAACCAAAAACCACAAAAAATGTGTTATTTTCCGAAAACATAATCTGTTCAAAAATTCCTGTTGTATTATTTCGGTTCACACCAATATACATTACTTAGAATTTTTTTAGATTTTTAGTTTAAACCATTTGGGCTACAGGGTGTGGGACAATTTTTTTTTTTTTTTGGCTAAAATCGCATCAAAATAATTTATTTTGTAAAAATAAAAATTTGATAGTTAATCCACGTACTAAGGGCTTTCATTTGATACCCTACTCAGAATTAAAAAAAAATATTTTTATTTTCGATGAGCACATATTTGTTTATATTTTTAGGGGGGTATGTTTTTTAGATGTTTTAGTATTTTTCCTATGTGCGGGTCAAAGAGTTGTATAAGCATGCCAAATTTCAACTCTCTCGGTTTAGCCGTTTGGCTACAATTTTTACCGAACAGACAGACAGACAGACAGACGACAAAATGACGTTATAAAAGTTTTTTGGTCATACCTACAAAACCCTAAAAATGCATTCATTGAATAAAAAAGTTTTGTTTTATTACTATAAACAATTTTTGTTGTATATATTTTTCAGGGATATATTTTAAGTTTTTTAATAAAAACACCCCTCCTAGAATAAAAATTTGGAAATGACTTATAGCCTGTGTTCGAATCCTGTTTCTTCTCTGTCTTCATACCAAATTACGTGAATATATGTTCAGCCGATTTTACGTTTCTCGGACAGACAGACGAAAATTGTTTGCGGATATTGTCTTATAATCTGCAACATGTAGAAAGCAAATATGAGCCAGAAAAAATAAAAAATCAGATATATAGCCTCCGATTTTATTATATCGAGCTTTATTTATTGAATTATTTATTGAACTTCGTACACTAAACAGCGACACTATTTATGCACTAATTATACAATTATGGCAAAAGTAAGACCTATTAGATTTATTTTTAACTTAAAGGTTTTTAAGCCCTTTAAAAATATAGAAAATAATGAAGAAAATTTTAATTGGTGTAAAGTTTTTATCCTTACTAATTAGTTAGCATGCATTTTAAAAATTAAACAAGAAAATAAAAGTAGTAACACTTAGGCAAATTGCAAGTTCATATTCATTTGCTTATTAAAGTTTTTATTCATGATTTTCCTTTTAAACTAAGCATACAAAAACTTTGAGTAAAAAACAAAGTTACCCTTGATGAATTTCTGGTTGCGCTGCTGCATATAGTTATGTGTTATGTTAATTAATTGACATTAACAACAAAAGAGATACAGTTTTTTTTTTAATGTAGAATTCATTTTTTCTACTCACCTATCAGAAAGCTTTCGTTTTCTGTTGCCATAGCAAAGTGGAAAATTGGTGTTTGCTGAGGAGTGTTTTGTATCAAGGCAACCTAATCGAAAAATACTTTCCGCTCTAGCGCAGAAAGTATTTTCCGATTGGTCAATATAAATTAAATAATGCTACACATTTAACCTATTTTTTTTTGTAATTAATTGTTATTTGACAATTATTTAAACAAGTATTAAAATTAATTCCTCCTTCGAACAAAAAGTTGGCTGTTACACAATATACAATAAATATATATATATACAGTCGATTGCGCTTAATTGGGACACATCGAGACTTAGGCATTTTGGCCCAATTAAGCGACTTTCACATAAAATTAAACAATGCATATTTGTCTTTCAATAATCTTACTTTATAAACTCTTGGACAAAACTATAAATTACATATAACCAAAAAATATAAACTTTTAAGAGAAAATAATAATAAATTCCAAAATAAAATAATAAATAGGTACATACAATTTAATTCAATGCAAAAATGCCTCAAGTGTAGTCTGTCTTTTGTTTTTGTAACATTTCACTTTTACAAAATCAGCACAGGTATTCAGTGCGGATGTAGGGCTCCCTTCATTTCCTTCCTGCATAAAATAACGCTGTAATATTAAATTCTTTGCACATATTTTTTCTTGAGAATATGTGTAACATAATATGTACTGTGATCTTAAATTTACTGTCCCAATTAAGCGGAATGTTGTCCCAATTAAACATGTAAATTTACTGTTGGTTCCTTGGTTTGGTTTCTGTTCTTTGAGATTTGTCCCAAATAAGCGGCTGCCCCAATTAAGCGGCTGCCCCAATTAAGCGGTGGCCCAATTAAGCGGAATCGTCTGTATATTATTACCTTTATCTTGACTTTTGCAGCAAGAGTTCTAACACTATTTTCTTTGCCGCTTCCTCTGTCTCTTCGTCAGCCTCGCTGCTTACTTCATCTTCATACATTATTATTTAAAAAACGTACAAATACCAATGTATTTTAAAATAATTATTTTGACATTCGTTTAATTGTTTATGAACATCGTAGCAACGACAAGTTACTAGCTACCTATTATGTGTATAAATCTAACATACATAATGATTTCTATTTCTTAAATTTTTGAATTTTTTAAAATAGGTGTTCGTAGAAAAAATAATATGTGTGACACGCGCAGATTGTACATTTGCCGATTTCGAAAGATTGCCGCTCTCACTGCGCTCGCTGCGAATATCTTTCTCAATCGGCAAAGTCCAAATTGCGGAAGTAGTGGTAGTCAGTAGGGGCTAGGTCTGGTGAGTATGAAGGATGATCAAGAAGTTTCAACTCCAATTCCTGTAGTTTTGGCACAGTCATTTGTGCAGTGTGTGGTCTAGCGTTATCATGCAATAAGATCCGATCATTTCGGCCAATTGGTTGCAGAATATTTCTGCTGTGATCGATGTGCCAGTTTTTTTTTTTAAGGTACCTGTACAAAATTTAGCGAACCAATTTGATATTGTCTGCTGCGTAGCAACACTAGAGCCAAATTCACTATTAATATTTCGCGCGGTCTGCGATGCCGTAGTTCCACGTAAAAACTCATACTTTTTCAACGAAATTTATTTTTTTTAAAAGTTTTTGATATTTTTTAGAGCATACAATGCTTTCTTTAAACAGGCGAGATGTGTAACTTTCCAACAAAAAAAAAAAAAAAAAAAAAAAACGTAAAATATTAAGCCAATATCAAATAATAAGCTGTTAAATTTGGCAATATTATTAACTACAAATTTCATCCTTGATAGATATCTGCGAAAACCTGATATGTGTAAAAGTTCGCACTTTTTTTCACAATTCACAATTTTATTTTTTGCTCATCACTGTAATTTTGACAGACAATACGGCCTGTTATATTACGCAGTACATTACAGGATCAGCTCACTAATCTGGACCGAGCTTAACATTTGGCAAGAGCCTGTTTCAACGTGTAAAAGCATAAATTTTCCAGCAACGAGGACAAAATTGAACTTATCATACATAAACTTATTAAATGATAAACACGTTTCAGCGTTCAGTACACATAAGCATAGAATTATTATAAGTCAGCACATTTTAACATATTTTGTAGTATGTGTAAAGAAAGCTCGCCCCTGATAGCATCCGCAACCAACACGACAGCAGTGTTTGTCAGGTAACATGAACATCGGCACGTTTTACTTTGTATTATCACGTCTGTATATCCTATGGTTTACGTCATGGAGCGCTAAATGAAAACTCGATAAAATCACGAATCACAGAAAGTCACGAAATCTGCATAACTCGACCATCCTACAGGAAATATCCTACATAAATAAAAACGAAATTCACTTCCTACTCGTAGCGGAAACTACGTTTTCTTATACATGACATTGAACATTATATATATTTTTTAGAATACGTAAAAATAGAATATCTAAAAACATTTATTGAATTCAGACAACGAGACTCAATAATTTCGCCGATGGCGAGTTCGTAAAAATTCACATAAATGCATTTATTCCTTCGTAGTTGGTTCGAAAAAACATACAGTATTGGCCATAAAGATTGCAACTTTAACATCTTTCAATTTTTCAAATTTTAATAATAATATTGGAAAATAAATACTCTTAATTCTATAATTTAATCATATTTTGTTTGTTACATCAATCAATAATCAAATAATCTGACTTACAGATTAATAATAAATTATTTCTTCATTTTTGCTTGGACAAAAATATTGCAACTACTTGAATTTTCTTGTTATATGCAGATTTTATCCATAAATAATATGTTGTGCACAAGTAATATTACAGTTTATATTTGTCAATCATGGGTCGTAGTAAAACTGTTTCAAGTGAAATTAGAAACTTCATAATTTCTGGTTTTAAAGACGGGCTGCTGCAAAATGTAATTTCACAAAATTTAAATGTTCATAAATATACTGTGTCGCGAATTATAAAACGATTTTGAGAAGAAGGTACGTTTGAAGTTTCAAAAATTCCAGGACGGCCACGAAAAACTACAAAACGAACTGATAAAAAAATTATTTATTTATCTACCAATAACCCCTTTCTGTCATCGGAGAAAATTTTGGGCCTTTTGCCACAAATGGATCAAGAAAACATCTCAACAAGAACTATTCGCAGAAGATTAGTTAGTGAGGATCTTTTTAGTCGCCTTCCTGCTAAAAAATCACTTCTATCCAAAGAGAATGTGAAGGCTCGATTAAAATTTGCTAAAAATCATATTGACTGGACTGTGGGTCAATGGAAAAAAGTTATTTTTAGTGATGAATCTAAGTTCAATTTGTTTAAAAGTGATGGTGTAAGTTACGTTAGGAGGCCTGCTAATAAAAGATTTGTTCATAAATACACCTTGCCAACAGTTAAACATGGCGGAGGCGGTGTGATGGTATGGGGCTGTTTCTCGGGATATGGTATGGGTCCTCTATACCACATTGAAGGAATAATGGATCGATTTAAATATATAGACATCCTTCAAAATGTTATGGAACCTTATTCTGATGAGTTCATGCCTTTAAAATATATTTTTCAACATGATAATGACACAAAACATTCTTCGAAGTTGTTAAAAAAATGGTTCGAGGATTCAAAAATTAACGTAATGACTTGGCCGTCACAGTCACCCGATTTAAATCCAATAAAAAACCTTTGGGAGATTGTCAAAAGAAAGATTAGAAACAAAACACATTCAAATATTGAAGAATTGTTGAAAGCTTTGCAGGGTGCCTGGTCTAATATTGATAATGAAATGATCACGAAATTATTAGAATCAATGCCGAAAAGATGTCGGGAAGTTATAAATACTGGTGGTTACTATACAAAATATTAAAAATGATCTGTTAATAATAATGCATTTTCTTAATTAATAAAAAAAAAGATTTTTTTAAGAGTAGTTGCTATCTTTATGTCCAGGTAAAAATAATAAATACTATACAAAAAAATAGAATTTACTATTAAAATTTAATTTTTTACTATAATATATGTAGAGGATTGTTAATGGTAAGAATTAAATTTTTTTAATTTTAAAAATATTGAATAGAATAAAAATAAAATAGGATTATCAAAAGTTGCTATCTTTATGGCCAATACTGTAGATGTCACAAAATTCGTTTCGCATTAACTTTCACAGCAGTGGACGCTGTCATTAAACGTTAAAACCATTGACGTCATATAAATAGACTCAGCACGCTCTATGCCTTAGCAGTTTGTTATGAAGCCAAGACCCTGCGGAGACAAATCGGGGATTCGCTCCGAGGAGTGTAACAAGTTGCCTAATTTACATTTATTTTGTTCAGCTATCGATAGGAAAAACGCCTGCGTCATATAGTGTTTATGATTGTTTTGTTGTGTTATTTTTTCTATTTTACTATTTTACCTTTCCATCATCTGTCAACTTTTAATAATATTGCCATAAATTGCATTTAGAGAGTTGTGAACTGTATTTCAACTGTTTAGTATTTTAAATACTAAACAGCAATGTTTAATTAAAATATTACATACAGTTTTTCCTTAAAAAAAATTATTTGTATTCAGTACTTCGAATACATCAGAAAAGTATTTTACCCAGTGTGGCGCCCGCTCCCGACCCAGGTAGGGTAGGAGTACACGACGACACACAAGGGTTGACTTTGAAATGTCAAAAATTATAAATGCGCGGTGCGCGGACGAGATAATTTATTATTAAAAAAATAAGGTCAGGTTCTTGGTGCAAATGCGTTGCCAATAAAATTGAATAAAAGAGAGAAAAGGTTTTGGGGATCGCTAATATGTTAGGGAAATTTACAGTGTAAAAATTAATAATGATAGGTGGTGTAGCGTTGCCAGGAATAATAATTAATAATAAAAAAAAATTATTATCATAAAAAATAATATGTCCAAAAAAAAAATTGAAATAATTTTAATTGTTGCGGACTGCAACAAATAATAGCGTTAAGCGCCGCGCTTAACGCTTAGGTGAATACGGTCGGTTACACTGTAAATTAATCCCAGAACAAATTCATAAAAAATCGTGATTCTAAATTTAAAGAAAATTTTTATATCAAAATCTACAAAAAAAGGATGAATTTAAATAATTTCTCAACGCAAAATGTTGAGAAATGGGTACAGGGGGTCTATTCTGTAAGCATTTCGACAATCGCTTTTACAGTATCGTGTTGAAAGTGCCAATTTTCAACACGTCGCGTTGGTATTCTGTAACTTATCGATAGTGTACTTATTGTGTGATAGTGCAGTATTGTGTTGATTTTGAGACGACACGTATGAACGTGTCGTTTTTGGAAAGAGGTATTGTTTTTAGACTTTTGAAAGTTGTTTACGTTTAATTTGAATATATTGATTTACTTATTTTGAGGTTAGTATGATTTAAAATGTGTTTTATATATGGAAATATGTATATTTTTGTTGTTTTTTATCTTAAATGTTGTAGTTATGGCCGAAGGACTTATTATATTTGAAGTTGGATGAATTGGAAGAGGAAGAGACAAAGGGATATGTCAATGAATATTTTAATTTATAAAATAAAAATAAAATACGTGTCATAAAATATATTATAAAATAAAAATCCTAATAAAACCATAAAAACAAAAACAAAATTAATCTAAATATACCGTCGTGCGGTTTTGCACAATTTTTTGTAGGGGGTAGAGAATGTATTCATTGAGTAAATGTTATTTAGGGGATTAGATGGAAATTCCAAATTTCTATGAAGGATTGGCATGACGTCATGAATTAAGAGAAACAAGTCAACCTTTTGAATAATACCTGCTGGAAGGGAAGTTTGCATAAAATCCTGCTACAATAATTATTATTAGAGTTATTTTAAACAAATTATATTAACTGTTACGGGGCAGAAAAAATTCAGGTCAGAATATGTCCTATCTTTTAGTAGGTATACCTGGCCAGATTTGTAACATGACAATATTAACTAATATCAATGTATATACTGTGTTATGTACATATACATATGTGCATGCTATATACTGTCTAATAACCTCAAAGTTTATTCTGTCACAGTACGTCAAAATTTCAAAATGGCCACATTTACTTTCGACACTTTCAAACACAAAGTAACACTATACGATGACAGTGTGATGACAGTGTAATGTGCATAGGCAACACGATACTGTGCATTTGACTGTCGAGAAGTTACAGAATAGACCCCCAGATCTACTAGTGAATTTAAAACAAATATATTTGACTAAAAAACAAATAAAAAATTATTTAAACAGGACGAACGACAGGTACAAATGGTGAAACACTCGTTCGTTCTGAGTTGGAGCGACGTCACTCAATAAAATTGAAATAAAATTTAAAATAGACAGTTTTTAACTAAAATTTAGGAAATAACAAATCTTTCTCTCGAGTCTTACAAAAATGCAGTAATTAATAAATTACTTCCTGTAATTTGATGTATTTTTGAAGATATATATATATTTTTTTTTTATATATTAATTTAATTTTTTTTTATGGGAGGGCAAGTCTAGCGGAGGTTTCCCTTCGCCACTGGTTTCTGAAAATTTTAACCATACTGAAAATGAACTTTTACAAATGAATTTTCTGCAAAAATAATAATAAGAGAATATATATAATAATGATATTTTATTGTCTATTTGTAACTTACAATAAACAAAAATATTTATACATATTACATTATTTAATTGTTATATACATTTGCCTTCTTCATCATTCTTAATATGTTCTTAATTCCTTCGTTCTTTATCAATTATTATCATTTTACACATATATTTTATAATACATTAAAAAAGCATATTATTTAACATTTCAAATTTTACATATTAATGTAAAATCAGATACGTATTATATTTATGCCTTTTCGTGTTACACTGAATTTGTTACACTTTGTAACACAGACTTGTAAAAAAAATCTTATAATACATTTTCCAATACAATGTAGACATCTAGGTTTTAATACAAAATATTGTTACACTGTAATTTTGCCATAAATAAGAATACATTTATAAATTTAAATTAATTTTATCTTACACTAAATTCCAGAACCCCCTGTTCACTGTAGAATACAGTTCTTTCCATTTGAATTCTGAAACAAAAAGAGAAAATATGTTAATAGAAATTGTGAGTAATGTAGAAAAATATTTGTTTAAATACATGTACATTTTTATAAAGGTGCACAGAAAATTAAACATTTAAATCTATATGTAAAATTATCTAAAACAAGATATCCTAGAAAATAATTTAAGGCTCCAGAAGCAAATTAATTGAAATCTAACTAAGGAACCCTTTTTCTCCACGACCACTATAGAATTTAACAATTCTAAAACCAATTTTGACTGCAAAAAGTTAATATTCTAACACAAGAGTTGGAATGTTATTCTAAAGCACTTATCTTCTTATGCATTTTGCGTGTATTTCATTCCATCACTTGTTATGGAATAACTATTCCATGCTTGTTGTCTTTTGTTTTTGTAGGGTTACATTAAGATATATGCAACGTTTATATTAAACAAATGCAACATAACTTCCTAACCTAAAATAGTGGCCGATGTGCGGCAAATTAAATTAAAATTAAACAAATAATAAATAAAAAAAAAATAGTTTAATTAATTGATTAATTTGTTATGTAATATAAATTATTTGTTAAGATAAAATGTTTGTTAAAATAATTATTTTTTAATTTATTTTTCTTTTGGTTCAAGATCTTGTAATTTTGACGATGTAATTATCGTCTAAAATTAAAAATACTACTATTTTATGTCATGTCATGCGTATTTATAAACAAAATTGGTATTAAATTGAAGTATATTTTAAGTGATATTTAATTTTTCAAAATTGAAATTAAACGATTTTTACAATTGTCTAATTTTGAAAGTGGTGTAAGTCCATTTACAGCCTATAAATACATATTATTATAGTCTAATTCGCCTAAAACAAATTTATATAATCAAATTCAATATTGATAAAACAGTAGAAACATTGCCAGACTTCATATAATATGCCAAAATTTTTTAATTAACAGATATGCTAACCTTTAATTTTCTCGAAACAAGAGAAAATGGACTTACACCAATTTCAAAATAAACGGTCCATTTATGCTCGTCATATAATGCTCTACCACTTTGAGAAAGGATGAAAAGCGGCACAGTCATTTCGCGATCTCAACGAGCTTTTCGGCAAAAAAATCTATCAGTCAAAAACAAGTTGAAAGATGGTTCCACAAGTTCAGATCGGGCGACACAAATCTTAAGGATGATGAAGGAAGGGGACGGCCATTGGATTTCGACGATCAGGCACTTTTGTCTGCCCCAGAAGAGGACGATAGCATGACAACCCGGCTACTGTCCTAAGACTTCATTGTCAACCAATCCACGATGGTCTGTCGCCTATAAAAGGTGTGGATGGTTGCCTCGCGAACTCTCCGATAACAACAAAGCCGATTGTGTTCGAATTTCCACCAAATTGGATAAGTGTAAATTTAGATGAGTTTGGATAGTAGATAAAAAATTTTGTCACTGTCAATCGTGGTTGCTCTCCAAAAACATCAAAAGAAAGAAAGTTTGTGTATCTCCGGGCGAAACACCGAAAGGTTTTTGAAAAGGTCTTAAAAAACCAATTGACAAGCTACCTCGATAAACACAATATACTCTCCTCCAAACAATATGATTTCAGATCTGGCAAATCAATCACCAACGCGATCCTAGATTTAATGGAATACGTCACATTTTGCTTTGAAAAAGGAC
Organism: Liopterus haemorrhoidalis; assembly: GCA_963971575.1. Lineage (NCBI taxonomy): Eukaryota > Metazoa > Arthropoda > Insecta > Coleoptera > Dytiscidae > Liopterus > Liopterus haemorrhoidalis. The sequence continues at coordinate 45,460,862 of OZ020620.1, read as the reverse complement.
TCTATTGCTCAGGTAGCTTTCTTGACCTGAGCAAAGCCTTTGACTGCGTTAATCATGATATTTTAACAAAAAAGCTACTATATTACAAGTTTACTCCCCTTCGTTAACATTCAGTTAAACACCATCCTCTTTGCAGACGACACTACGGTCCTTGATAGCAACAAATCCCTAACGTCACTTATAGATAATAGAGAATTATCCATGTCCTACTACCACAACTCTCCATTCTCGTATCTCTACGTTCATGAAAACCAAACCAAATTCTTAGTCCAAAGTTCAGTCCATAGACACGACACTAGAAATAAAAACGAGATACGTCCAGACTTCACAAGACTTGGAATGTCTAGGTACAGTACCAATTTCTTCGCGATTAAATTTATGTGCTTCCTCCAGCCATCAAAAGTCTCAACATTTTAAATTTCAAAAAAATAACCAAGAGATATTTAATAGGGCCTTCTACTCCACTGATGAGTATCTGATAAACGATTTCACTGACTTGAAGGAGGTTCTATGATCACTCAGTTTATCCAGCTAAATATCATGTACCTATGTATGAGATTTGTAAACATACTGCACATTTATAACCTATATATAAAATATAATATGCATCTTGTAATGTCCCCTACATATTTGTAAAAGTAATGTTATGGATGATTGTAAAAAATGTAATATTTTTAGCACATAATAAATATTATTATAAGGAATAGCTAAACGGGCACACAGAAGAAGGCAATGTGGTGCGTTTGGTGGGACAAAAGCGGAATCATCCATTGGGAGATCTTTACAAACGGCATTTGCTTTTGGTGGAATGAAGATGATGAGCGTCAACAGTGGCGGATTCTGGACAAATCCGACATACGGCAATTCATCAACAGCGACGTCTATCTGGCTCAACTAGATCGTCTCCATACAGCAATTTTTTTGTTGAATAAACATATATAAAAAAATCAATAAATAATAAATCGTCGTTAATTTTGCATCAACCATAAATTGTAATAATAATAATATATTATGTACTAAAAGAAACTTAAAATAATTTTAAGCATCTTGTGGATTTTTATGGAAAACTTTGTGAGAGTATTTATTGTAAGACTTGGTGATTTTAGCGTTACCCTCGTATCACTTTAGAATTTTTAGGATTGCTGCTATTCTGACGAAACCATATTTTCAAATTTTATTTCATTCAGTTATGCTAAACATATTTTGTACAAATATTTGGAATACACAAATGTAACTTTAAAGGGAATTAAATTTTCATACATGTTCGCTTGTATGAAAATTCACGTATAAAAGTAAAATATTTGTTGTGACATGGAGAATGTTGTGTTATGTTTTATTACATTCCTAAAATTACACACAGCGTTCCACAATAGATTTGTCAAGTTATAATTGGGATGAAAGCGTTTAAACATCACGTATATTTCAAAAAGTGATGCGGAATGTGAATTTTCACACAATTCAGGATTTCATAGATGCCTAGTTAGTGAGATAGTTAGTTCCTTTCTCTAAAAGGAAGGTCAGGAGGGAGAGTTAGGAGGATTGCGAGGCTAAGGTGCGGGAATGAAGAGAGAGGAAATAGATATTGGAGAAAACAGGAGGAAAAGATGTGCAGGATGTGCGGGGAGGAGGAGGAAGATATAGAGCACCTCGCGAAGAGGTGTAGAGAGATTACAGTATGGTCGGGGAGCACATTAGACCTGTTGCACGAAGATGGAAGGGGGGAGAGGTGGGCGAGGGAATTAGAGGCAAGAATGATGGAGATTGGAGAAGGATAACAGGAAGGGGTAAAGGAAAGAAGGAGGCTCAAGTGGTGGAGCAGGTAGAGTAGAGCAGGAAATATAACCTCTAAACTAAGTATTTTGACAAGTGTTATTAAAACCATATGAAATACTTATCATTTAAGGTTTTTACGCAATATTCTAAATAATTATTACATTTTAGATGGATCTGGTTTGTGAACAAATAAAAAAATAATCAATAAATACAAAAAATATACTGGTCTTCTTTTTAGATAGTATTTCCTACGAAATTGCAGTAGGAAATGTTTAGGTGGAGAACAACCATAATGATCTTAATAATTGTAATAAAGGTTATGAGCTTGCTTTTTTTCAGTGTACTTTTACAGTCACCGTCAAATGCAAAATAATGACCTAAAAACTAAATGTATTTAAATTATATATAGAGCAAAATGTATTGTTAAAATTGTGAACAGTGTAGAATATTATTGAATTGAGAAATATTATCAAGAGAAGTATTTTATTGTAAATGCATTGCTCTCTTTGATAATAAGAAGTGACTAATGGATTATCGTCTTTTATATGGACGTATCGATTCTTTTATATAAAATATTTTGCTTATGCAGTGTACAGTGTGTAATAAGAAATACAGCCTTCTTTGGGCGTTTGAAAACTTTTTTATCTTTAACTTATTTTTATTATTTCCAGATTATTAAGCACATTTAGAAAATTTAAAAAGGATCGCCCGGATTTTGATTTATCCAGCGTTGTACCAGTCTCTTCAAACTTTTTAACCCAATGTCGAATGAGAGGAATGCTTGGCGCATCATTTAAGTGGCGAAAACCTCGAATACTGCAGAATTTTCTACGCGCTACAGTCGCCGAATCACCGTTTTTATAAAACTCTCGCACGCATAACGCGCGGTCTGCTCCCGAGAAACGCTCCATAGCGACTTAATTCCCAAGAGCCAGGCTACCGATTGACATAACCCCCGCGCCCCTCGGATACGTTGCGTTCACGCAGTAAGCTAAATAAATATAAAATTTCTTTTGAGACACCTTGTATATATCTAATTAAAAACTGCATTAAACATAGAGGAATTGCTTTTTTTTCTCTTATTCATTTTTGTTAATAAGTAAACGATAAATTAAATATTTCAACCTTATAAGTAACACAGTGCCCTTGATGGTAATGATGCCCTTATAAGTAACACAGTACACTTGCCCTCTAAGTAATTGTCTTATTAAAAATGCGTTAAAGAGAGAAAAATAACAATATGTACGAGGGATGTTTCCTAAATTCTGGGAATTGTGCTATAATTAAATTACGCAGAACTTTTAGGCAATGTTATTGGTGCAAGACAAGTCTTGACATGTTTATGCAACTATCTAGTGCAATATTGTTCAGTCTGATTTAGGTGTTCGACTGATATAGACGCGTTTTCATAGCACTGTTTTTGTAACCATGGAAGACGCAGCAAATTCTCAAAGAGCAATAATTTTCTTTTTGTGGAAAGGTGTGAAAACATCAGAAATTATTCAGCGTCTGCAAGGAGAATTTGATGAGTCTGCAGAATCCAAAAGTATTGTTTATCGGTGGATCAATCGTTTTAAAACCGGTAGAACATCATTAGAAGACGATCCACGCAGTGGGCGCCCAAGCACGTCGGTAAATAAAAGAAACATTACTGTCGTCGAAGACCTACTGAAAGAGGACAGGCGAATGACTATTCGTCAAATTAGTGTGCGCCTAGGGATAGGTACACGACAAGTTCATGACATCGTGCATGATTGTTTGGGCGTTAGCAAGGTTTCGCGCGCTGTGTGCCAAGGCTGTTGGGACCAGAACAGAAACTCAATTTCAAAGTTCTTTGAGGACGGCTTAAAAAAATTAGTTTATCGTTGGGATAAATGTATTCAGTTAAATGGAGATTACGTTGAAAAATAACATTGTAATATTGACGAAAATTAAAAAAATAATAAAAATTATAGCTAAATACCCAGAACTTTGGAAACATCCCTGGTATTATTCTAAATGCATTATGATTTTTCGAGTGTAAATTCTCTTTATAAGTTTTTTTTTGTTAAAGATCAAAATTCAATAAAACAAAAAACTGGTGTTCTTTTGTACCTAACACCTTTTTGATTGAATATTCAGTAGGTATAAAAATATTTTACACTCAATTTGTCGTAACGTGATCCTTAAATCCAGCAATTTCTCCATTGATACTACTCAAATAACAGGACTAAAGGAAACAGAGTGGAGTCAATACGACAGTAGCGTACGTCAACAAAACAGTGGCTTACGGAGATTGGATAGCAATAGATCACAGGAGAAATGGATCAAAACTTATATTTTTAAAATTCGCTAGCATAAAACTTTCTTATTTTACCAGTATATGAAGCATGCTACGCTTCAGTCGTAGATGCTAAATGGGTGCATAAATCGTGACTTCATAAGTGTTGTTTAAAAATCTCAATTTTACCGACCGCCAACATATATAAGGGAGGTATTCTGATCATACTGATTTGACATTTCGAGATTTCGATGGATCTCCACGAATTAAGGTCCCTACATAATGTTTTGACTATTTTTAGCATGATGTCTGTCGGTCTGTCTATCCGTCCGTCTGTCTGTCTGTCTGTCTGTCTGTCTGTCTGTCTGTCTGTCTGTCTGTCTGTCTGTCTGTCTGTCTGTCTGTCTGTCCGTCCGTCCGTCTGTCTGTCTGTCTGTGTACACGCATATTTAAGCTTCTGCCATCAATGGCACGAGTTGATCAACTTTTGGTAAAAATCAGTTGACTAAAAATGGGAGTTTACTCGTATCGATTTTAAGATTTTTGTGAATATTTCAACACAGAAAAATATTTCGAAAAAATTTATTGAACAAAAGTTGCTATAAAAGCAATAATTAATAACTTTTATTGATTTTGAGACGTTTTTTGATAAATCGAAAAATTTCGAATAATTTCTGTAAAATTTTTCGAAATTTTTTCATATTTATATGTAACGTTTCCATGGTTATGATAAATAATATCTCTGTTAGAAAATATTAGGCCAAGTTATTTCTACTCTGCTGCTAGAATGTAATTTATATAAGTACTTTGTGATGGCGGTCGGTCCTGTGGTGGCCACAACTGATTTTTTACTTTTATAATAATTATATTATTGAGCCATATTTTTACCGACCGTCAACATATATAAGGGAGGTATTGTGATCATACCGATTTTGACATTTCGAGATTTCGATGGATCTTCGCGAATTGAGCTCCCTACATAACATTTTCACTATTTTTAGCATGATGTCTGTCGGTCTGTCTGTCCGTCTGTCTGTCTGTCCGTCTGTCTGTCTGTCCGTCTGTCTGTCCGTCTGTCCGTTTGTCTGTCTGTCTGTGTACACGTGCAGAGCAAATTCGGCTGAAAGGATTTTTATGAAACTTCATATTTAAGCTTCTGCCATCAATGGCACGAGTTGATCAACTTTTGGTAAAAATCAGTTGACTAAAAATGGGAGTTACTCGTATCGATTTTAAGATTTTTGTGAATATATTTCGAAAAAATTTATTGAACAAAAGTTGCTATAAAAGCAATAATTAATAACTTTTATTTGAGACGTTTTTTGATAAAACGAAAAATTTAGAATAATTTCTGTAAAATTTTTCGAAATTTTTTCATATTTATATGTAACGTTTCCATTGTCATGATAAATAATATCTCTGCTAGGAATATATTTGGCCAAGTTATTTCTACTCTGCTGCTAGAATGTAATTTATATAAGTACTTTATGATGGCCGTCGGTCCTGTGGTGGCCACAGCTGATTTTTTACTTTTATAATAATTATATTATTGAGCCATATTTTTTTAGACTAGGATACTAAATTGTTGATTAAATCATTATTTTTGTAAATTATCAATGTACCATTTGTTGTATATTTATTTGTAATTTGTGAATATCTTTTGTAGAGATTTATCTCTGTTGATTTTCCGACATACCATAAAAATAAAATAAAATAAAAAATACCTTGGCCCACAAAGCAAGTAAAATTTTAAGGCCTTTGCCTTAACAAAAGTTATCGGTTTTCATAATACTAAGGAATATAATAGTAATTTACATATAATCGTTTTTAAGAGTTCATATTCATGGTTTTATCTTAGAAGTTCGACATCGAAGACGTAAACTTTAATTAAATCCATATCTGAATATGAAGTTGCTGAAGTTATTCGGCTTCCAGTTGATAAACTTCATTGTCTTCTCATTAAAGTGCCGGCTAAAGTTCACCTGAATACAGCTCTGGTACGCAAAATACTGGTTATAAACACATGAAACTGACAGTTGAAGCGGAAACATGATAACGTTATGAGAAGAACTAGTGAAAGAGGAGCAGTTTCCTCGAATATGTTGAGGAGATCTCATGTCTTTGTGACATCGAGGCGATGGAATAGCTATAATTTAATGCGTAACGCCTTTGGCTACAGAATTTCAGAGATAGTACTTATGGATATACAGTTTTTGAATAAATTTTAGGATTTGAATTTTTAGGAAGTTCTAATTAATGTTTTGAAGAGTAACATCTTATTTTCTGAGGTCAGTCGCGATCTTCTATTTAATAGTGGGAACAGAGTGCTCATTTTTAGGGTTTTGTAGGTATAACCAAAAAACTCTTATACCGTCATTTTGTCGTCTGTCTGTCTGTCTGTCTGTCTGTCTGTCTGTCTGTCTGTTCGGTAAAAATTGTAGCCAAACGGCTAAACCTAGAGAGTTGAAATTTGACATGCTTATACAACTCTTTGACCCGCACATAGGAAAAATACTAAAACATCTAAAAAACATACCCCCCTAAAAATATAAACAAATATGTGCTCATCGAAAACAAAAATATTTTTTTTAAATTCTGAGTAGGGTATCAAATGAAAGCCCTTAGTACGTGGATTAATGATCAAATTTTTATTTTTGCAATATAAATAATTTTGATGCGATTTTTGCCAAAATTGTGCAGAAAAAATTTTGTCCCACACCCCGTAGCCCAGATGGTTTAAACTAAAAATCTAAAAAAATTCTAAGTAATGTATATTGGTGTGAACCGAAATAGTACAACAGGAATTTTTGATCAGATTATGTTTTCAGAAAATAACGCATTTTTTGTGGTTTTTGGTTCACAAAGTACAAAAGTTATACCAATGTAAGACACTCACATGCAAGGCGTGCGATAGCTTAATGGGTTAGAGCACTGGTGTCGTAAGCTGGAAAACGAAGGGTTTCGATTTTTTCTGTTTTTTTTTTGCATTTTTATTATGTTGAAATTATTTTGTCAAAATTCTAGTTATATTTTGACAAATGTTGTATTTAATTTTTAAGAGCGTAAATTTAATAACCAGTCTTATTATATGATTAACAGACGATAAATTATTTTAAATATATCGTTCATTTTGCCGTGATTACTACAAAGTAAAATTTGTCCTACACACTCAGCATACCGCCTTCACTTATTATATACCTGCGAAACCCTGAAATGTGTGAATATTCACACTTCACATCAATTTTTTACTGATGTTGCATTTTGACACACGTGGTTACAGTGCTGGGTATAATTAAGTTTACTATCAAGATGGAGTCCTAGATATTTGATTGTCGGAGACCATTCAATGTTGGAACCATGAATACTGACATTTTCATTAATTATCGGTCTTCGTTTTGTGAAAACAATCTTAAAATCGACACGAGTAAACTCCCATTTTTAGTCAACTGATTTTTACCAAAAGTTGATCAACTCGTGCCATTGATGGCAGAAGCTTAAATATGAAGTTTCATAAAAATCCTTTCAGCCGAATTTGCTCTGCACGTGTACACAGACAGACGGACAGACGGACAGATAGACGGACAGACAGACAGACCGACAGACATCATGCTAAAAATAGTCAAAACGTTATGTAGGGACCGCAATTCGTGGAGATCCATCGAAATCTCGAAATGTCAAAATCGGTATGATCACAATACCTCCCTTATATATGTTGGCAGTCGATAAAAAAAAAAAAAAAAACAAAGCTATCACATGGCAGTAAAAGCCCTGGAGCCCCGTACAGAATATATAAAGATATAATATCTTTGAAATTATTTTGCAATGGTGCAATATTAATGCAGACACCTTTATTTTGGACGTTTGCCATTGCTGATAGTACTAGGCTAGAATAGTACAATATAATGAGTATTAATATCAAAAAGATATAATACTTCAAGAGTAATATAAAAATAAATTCGGACGTTTCGGAAACAGATTGTTGAGCACATATTTGTTTATATTTTTAGGGGGATATGTTTTTTAGATATTTTAGTATTTATCCTATGTGCAGGACAGAGAGTTGTATAAGCATGCCATGCAAATTTCAACTCTCAAGGTTTAGCTGTTTGGCTACAATTTTTACCGAACAGACAGACAGACAGACGACAAAATGACGGTATAAGGTTTTTTTTGTCATACCTACAAAACCCTAAAAATGATACACTTCCACGTATTTTCAAACAGTACTTTCAAGTAGGTAGTTGAAAATGAGATATTTTTCTATTTAAATATAAAAATTAGGTTAATTGCATTGAGTAATTATTATCAATAACTTGACATATTTCGACCTTTTGGTCATTATCAAAAGTCATTTTTGATAAAAACCGAAAGGTTGAAACATGTCAAATAGTTGATATAAAAAATAATAAATAATCAATGGAATTAACAAGTGTATTATTTAATTTTTGTATTTATATACATGTTCCACTAAGAGTGCACCGTTAAGTCAATTAATATGACTTTTCTTTTTATTATTTTTATTATGCTCCGAGCTACAGATAGCTCAAGAGTAAGGATACGAAAGTGTGTAAGGATTAAAATGGAAATCACTTTAAGCACTTCTTAATAAAAATACTTTACATGCAAGTCGTTATAGAGAACAAAAATTTTCGTAACCCATAAATATTAAAAAAAAAAATTCGTAAAAATTGTTTTTTTCAAAAGATCTATCCAAACATATCCAACAGGACATATATATATATATTATATTTTTAGGGGGATATGTTTTTTAGATGTTTTAGTATTTATTCTATGTGCGGGTCAACGAGTTGTATAAGCATGCCAAATTTCAACTCTCTAGATTTAGCCGTATGGCTACAATTTTTACCGAACAGGCAGGCAGGCAGGCAGACAGACAGACAGACGGACAGACAGACAGACAGACAGACAGACAGACAGACAGACAGACAGAAAGACAGACAGACGACAAAATGACGGTATAAGGGTTTTTTGGTCATATCTACAAAACCCTAAAAAATTAAGCGCTCATCAATGATTGTTACGAAACAGCAAAATATTATTTTCTAGTGTAAACCGTACTTTAATTTTTTAATTATGATCTATAAGACTTCTGTTTTAGTGTTGTCAGCACGGACAGAGGATACATTGGTTTTAGTGCTCGCAGTGATACAGCAATTTAAATTACATCGATCGTAAGCATTGTTAATTATATTATTATTATTTTTTTTATTATATAATCAAGAAATATACCTTTTTTCTAGAAATATTCGAGGTTTTTTTAATCAAGTATACAATAGAAACAATAGAGGTAGGAAGAAACAATAATATAATGTAAGTAAATATATAATTTTTTTAAAGATAAATTAAATTATTTATTTGTTTTTCGTCAAAAATATGTAAAAAAAACTTTGTGCCTCACCGTATTTCCCTTAGGGATTGACCTAAAAACCTGAAAATAAATTCAATAACGTATAGCATCGTTTCCCAACCTTTTTTCATGGCGGACTGGCAAGCGACCTAGAAAAAATTCGCAGACCGGCAAGTTTAGAAAGTAAAGTGTATCGCAAAAGTTTTATATTTTTTATTGCACTGATTACAACGATTCTTTTTAACCCTTTCAAGACTAAAGTACTAAAATGTACCACTAACAACATGTTTTTGATATATGTATCCTTTATCGTGGAAAGTAATTATTATTGTATTTTAAGAATTAACATAATTGTTTGTTTATCATGAATTCATGATTTTTTTGACGTTACTGCATGTATGTGCTTTTTATCACTCAACACTTTTGATGTGTAATTGTTTACATATTATAATCATTGTTTATTTACATTCAGCCCTACTAAATATGAGTCATAGATAGACTTACCATAATATTTTTTTCTCAAACCGGGACAATTTTGAAATTTTGCTAAAAACAGAAAGTAACGCCTTCTACGCTAGTACTTATGATCAGAGCCGCAGAAATAAACATAGAAATAGAGACAACTTACCAATGACTGGTAAGTTATCTCTATTTCTACGTTTTGAAACACTTATTATTAAACACCCACTGGTTCATAAACCAATTTTCTTAATGTTACACTTTGAATATCATAACTTAGTACAAATATTTTATAATCATGTGTTCATGTAATGTAATTTTATTTCATACATTTTTAATTATTGTAGACCAAGGGTGTCAGACTCATTTCAGCCTCGGGCCATTTTTCTAACAAGTAAAAATTACGCGGGCCGCACGTTATGCACAGGCAGGCTATTCCAAACGTTTGGGCGGAACTAAATGGGATGGGGATTTCGTTCTTTAAGGTTGTCACGAGAAGGAGCCTTGCTTGGATAATTTCAAGTTTAACGTTGGTATGGGAAAATTAAAAATTCCAACAGTGAAACCATAGAGACGATGACATTTATTAAAAATTTGAACACATTTTCACATATTTTGAAGACAAAAAAATAATAATAATAATAAATGGGAAATTTTTATTAAGAATGACAAAAAAATTAAAATTATTGAAACGGACATTTTATAATAACAATCAATTTAATCTAGAATTTGCTATGTGAGTATGATTTACAAAGCTTAAACAAAATGACCAAAAGTCCAAATAAAAAAATTACTAAATTTCAAAATCTAGTTCCATCTCAACGTTTGTAATAGCCTATATTTATATTGTTACTTATTCTGTTTTTTATTTTCCTCCATTTTTCTGAATATTTATTTGAAGGAAGTAAGGAAATAACATTTAAATAGTAACAATAAAATTTTGCCAAAATATTTGCCTTATTGAACAACAAAACAAAAACGGGTCGAAATCAGCGTAGTGGTACTGTACACAGCAGTTGCACCTATAGAAAAGTGGTATTTGAAAGCTCTGCTTACGAGAGTATTATTTGGAATCACGGGGAATCACTGATCTACCGACTATCGCACGGCTAACTGCAACAGTTATTGCCTGACTATTGGTTTTCCGCCCTTACCGAAGTCTTGATGCCGCAGCCCGGACTGCTTCTGTCACGACGTATTTTCATTCAAATAAATGTTTATACTATATATAGTATAAAAAATTATTATAGTATAAGAAGTCGTTACGGGCCACTTAAATGCAAGTATTGGGCCGCCAGTTTGACACCCTTGTTGTAGACTGAAGATGTGCATACTACCCATGCACGAAACGTTTCATATTTTATAAATTGACAAGAACTATTTTAATAAACTGGCGAATAAAAGAGAACCTGCGTTTTATTTTATATATATATATATTTGTACCTTAAATTTAAATAAATTTATTATTATTATTATTATTCAATCACTGAATATTTAAATTACAAAGCTGACTAGTGTTAAATTTTGCATTATGTTAAATTGTAGAATATCTACGTATGTATGTATACATTATATTGGCTTAACCTCTGTATTTCTAATGATCACTAACAGGCACAAAATATAATTTTTATTATTATTTACAGGTTGGATGTATGACTTGCTTGGTGTTGGTGAAAATTTCGAACCAAGATGAACATCTGTGCCACCGTTATTCTCCTTTCATCTGCCATAAATTATGTGTTTGGTGCTTGTGTAGTTTCTAAAGAACAAAGGACAGTTTGTACAAATATTACAACGAAAGATTTTATTGAGAAAATTTCTGAAATAAACAGTAAACGTGTTTATATTAGACTTACTTTGGAGAACTTAGATTTAACGAACTTAAATGAAACTGTTAATAGTAGTTTTGTATATGATGTTAATATTACCGGATCTGAAATAGATTTAAAATATAACACTTTACATGGTTTCACATATTTATATGATTTTACATTATATAAGAATAGTATAAAAAAATTTAAAGGTAATTTTATAAATCATAGTCGATCTACATTTAGCCGTTTGAACATAATAAATAATAATATTACTCATTTAAGTGATATTTGTAATGGATTAAAAAATATAGTTAAATTAGTTTTAAGTAATAACAGACCTACACATATTAAAAAAAATGTTTTTAAGAGTTGTAGTAATATCAAGTACCTCGATATTTCAAAAAATAATTTAATAACAATTCCCATTGATATATTCACGAATTCACTGCCAAAATTGGAAACATTAGATCTGAGTGGAAATCAAATATCTGTATTACCTGCTAGTGCATTTAATCAGACTGATTTACGTAATTTATATTTACAAGGAAACCCTTTAAAAGATATTGAGCCAAATGCATTCCTTGGACTCTCACATTTAACTTTGTTGGACATATATGATATTCAAACAGAAACAATCAGAAACAATACTTTTAATGGATTGGCTACATTACAATCATTAAATTTGTCAAAATCTAATATAAAATATTTGGAGGCAGGGGCATTTAATGGAATGTACCAGTTGCAAACATTAGATCTGAGTGAAAATCAAATATCTGTGTTACCTGCCAGTGCATTTAATCTATCTGATTTACGTAATTTATATTTACATGGAAACCCTCTAAAAGATATTGAGCCAAATGCATTCTTTGGACTCTCACATTTAACATCGTTGGGTATGCATGGTATTCAAATAGAAAAAATTAGAAGCAATACCTTTAATGGTTTATATATATTACCATCGTTAGATTTGTCAAAAAATGATGTAAAATATTTGGAGGCAGGGGCATTTAATGGTATGTATGAGTTGGAAGAATTACATCTGAGTGGAAATCAGATATCTGTATTACCTGCAAACGCATTTAATATTTCCAATTTACGTAAATTATATTTACAAGCAAACCCTCTAAAAGATATCGAGACAAATGCATTTCTTGGACTCTCACAATTAAGTTTTTTGGACATGTATGATATACAAATAGAAACAATTAAAAACAATACTTTTAATGGATTGTCTATATTATATTCGTTAAATTTGTCAAAATCTAATATACAATATTTAGAATCGGGGGCATTTAATGGTATGCATTATTTGAAAAAATTAGATCTGAGTGGAAATCATATATCTGTGTTACCTGCTAGTGTATTTAATAAAACTGCTTTACGTTATTTATACTTGGAGCCAAAGTCTTTAAAAGTTATTGAGCCAAATGCATTTTTTGGACTTTCAGATTTAGGATGGTTGGACTTGCCTGATTTCAAATTAGAAAAAATAAGAAAAAATACTTTTAATGGTTTATCTTCATTACTGTCTCTAAATTTATCAAAATCTAATGTAAAATATTTAGAGTCAGGGGCATTTAATGGTATGTATTTGTTGAGCATATTAGACCTGAGTGGAAATCAGATATCTGTTTTACCTGTTAGTGCATTTAATCAGACTGATTTACGTAATTTATATTTACAAGGAAACCCTTTAAAAGTTATTGAGCCAAATGCCTTTCTTGGACTTTCACGTTTAATGTGGTTGCACCTGCCTGGTCTCAAATTAGAAAAAATAAGAAGCAATACTTTTAATGGTTTAGCTTCAACATGGACGTTAGATTTGACAAAATGTAGTATAAAATATTTGGAGTCAGGGGCATTTAATGGTATGTATGATCTGAGAACTTTATATCTGACTGGAAATCTGATAACTGTGTTACCTGCTAATGTATTTAATCAGACTAATTTACGTAATTTATATTTACAAGGAAACCCTTTAAAAGTTATTGAGGCAAATGCCTTTCTTGGACTTTCACATTTAACATTTTTAGACATTCGTGATCTTCATTTAGAAAAAATCGGAAGGAATGTTTTCAATGGTTTGACGACCTTGGAAAAACTATGTTTGCAAAATAATCCAACTACAGGCATATTGGAAACAGGTAATTTTATTGGTATGCCGTCTCTCAGTTATCTTGATTTACAAAATACAAGCATACAACAAATTGAATTTGGTGCTTTTGACGAATTAGTTTCTTTAAAAGTTTTGAATTTGAGCAGTAATTTAATAAATAATTTGCCATGCAACATGAGCACTGTTGTTTTGTACAATGCAAGTGATTTAATACTAACGAATAATCAGATAAAAAATATTGAAATCTGCGCCTTTTTTCCTTTTCCCAATTTAAAAACTTTGAGATTAGAATTTAATAATCTAACTCATTTACGTGTTGGAGTTTTATCATCTCTAAGAAATCTTCAATATTTAAATATTTCTTTTAACAAATTTAAAGAGTTGGATGGTAAAGTATTTTTTCCTGTTATTTCATTAAGATCATTGGACGTGAGTGGAAACAAACTTATTAACTTTCACCCTCAGTCCATAGTGTCCCATATGTCGTCTTTAAAATATATAGGTTTATCAGAAAATCCGTGGGATTGTCAAAACTTGGATATCATTCTCAGGTATTTAAATGAAAAGAAAGTCAACTGCGAACCTAGAGCATTGCCTGATTATTTTGGGGAAAATATTAACGGTATTGGATGCTTAACTACTGTTGAGCAAAGTGATATTACTGAAAATGATGAATCGAAGTTCTTCGTTTAAAACGAACGGTTTAAAACAAATAATTAATACTCCGTTGGTGAAAGAAAGAGAAATAATAGTAATTTAGTAAACGAAAATATAAAGAAAACAAATTAATTATATCTTTGAAATTATTTTGCAATGGTCCAATATTAATGCGGACACCTTTATTTTGGACGTTTGCCATTGCTGATAGTACTAGGCTAGAATAGTACAATATAATGAGTATTAGTATCAAGAAGATATCTTCAAGGGTAATATAAAAAATAAATTCGGACGTTTCGGAAACTGCTCAACAATCTGTTTCCGTCTTCAGCGATCACGAGAAGTGATGATTTATTTTTTATATTACTCTTGAAGTATTATATCTTTTTGATACTAATATTCATTATATTGTACTATTCTAGCCTAGTACTATCAGCAATGGCAAACGTCCAAAATAAAGGTGTCCGCAATAAATTAATTACTGATACGAGGGCTATCTTTTAAGTTTTTGTAAAAACTAAGAAAGATTTTTTTTTTATTTTTGTATAAACTGTTTTATTGCTTTTCAAAATATTCTTCTTTAAGATTTATACACTTTTGCATGCGTTCAAACCAATTTTCGAAACATTTTTTCCACTCTGAAGTTGGTATCTCAAAAACATGGTTTTCGAAGGCTTCAATAGCTTCTTGAGGGTGATGAAAATCGCTGTCCACGCATTTTTTGTTTGACAAAGGGGAACAAAAAAAATGTTAGGGGATAAATCAGGTGAATGAGAGATTAATTCGATGTTTTTCAATTGTTTGACGTGCTGTGTGAGATCTTGCATTGTCATGATGAAGAATGATGCGATGTTTTTGGTTGTTTTTCCTGATTTTGTCGATGACTTCGGGCAAACAAATTGTTGTATACCATTCAGCAATAACTTTTCTCCGATCCTCTAAAGGAATGGTGTCGACATGTCCAGTACAAGCGATCGTTTTCTTGGAAATGCTTCGTGAACGAACAACTTTTGTAGGTTTTGGTTCAACTTGGAAGACCCAAACGGTAGATTGTTGCATAGTTTCCGGTTCATATGAATAAATTTCGTCACCTGTAACGATGTTGTATACGGATTTTGCAGTGACTAGGTTAATTTTTTAGCATTCCTTTACACTAATCAACACGAGCCTTTTTTGAGCTTCGATCAAATTATGCGGAATTCATCGGGAACAGACATTTTTCACAACTAAATGTTCATGCAAAATCAAATGCATTGCAGTCTGCGATATGCCAAAGAATGCCTCTATCTCACGGTAAGTCACATGACGATCTTCTTCAATCATTATGTGCACAGCATCGATGTTCTTTTGGATCACAACCGATTTTGGTCGACCTTCACGAGATTCAACACTGACAAACGCACGACCACGACGAAATTCTGCAAATCAATTGTAAACAGTTTTTTCTGATGGTGCTTCATTACTAGGGTGACCATTCGTCCCGCATTTTGCGGGACTGTCCCGCATTTTAATATTTTGTCCCGCATTAAGATGCGTCCCGCAAAAGTCCCGCATTGTCCCGCATTTGGATTTTGGAGGTGAGGACCTTTTTTTTGCTCTTCACTTGGATTTGGGAGGTGAAAACCTTTTTTTTTGCTCTTCACTTGGATTTTGGGAGATGAGGACCTTTTTTTTTCTCTTCACTTGGATTTTGAGAGATGAGGACCTTTTTTTTGCTCTTCACTTGGATTTGGGAGATGAGGACCTTTTTTTTTGCTCCGTCCCGCATTACCTTCTTAAGAAAATGGTCACCCTATTCATTACCAAAAGTTAGGCCTTTACTAAAATTGTAAAAAATCATTCAACGAAAACCTTCGCGAGTAATATCAATTTTTTCACAAACTTATTTTTTTTAACGCTCACTGTTAACAAACTACTTGGTCAATTTATAAAGTGCTATTGATTTCACAATAACAAATGTCAAATTTTAGGAATATAGTAATGACACATTTCAATATTGCCATCTAGTGGTCGTTTGTATAAACATAAAAGGTAACCCTCGTACGGGGCACCGTTACTCGTATTGGTCTGAGAGATCCATATATTATATCACTTGTATATTAGCAAATTTACATTATATAAGATTTGACGAAAAGAAGTATAATTAGATCGCAAAATTATTTATATTTAAATTTAATATTTGTGGGCACGTGTTATATTTAGTTATATTTTATCTGCGCTGTTTTGATCACTGGAAAATAGTCGTGTTTGCAACCTTTGGGCTAAGACAATCCCCATTTACCCTACTGTCTTGAATTTATAGTGACTTTAATTCCTTGGAAACAGTAATCAGCTTTGAAGGAGCTGTGACATTATTTTGATGTTTTGAAATAAGACAATAGAAATGAATGTTTACAGAATTGTGGTCGTAGGAAAAATTATGTATACAACTTGTGATTAAAATATTTTGTATTTGTATTTGTGGGTTATTTTCAGTTATATAAAAATAAGACATTTCAGTCATTTAACTATTTAAATAACTGTTTTGTTAACTATAATTAAGTAGAATAAAGTTGTAATGTATTTTAATAAAATAAAAACGTATTCTTAAAATGTATTTTTGTAATGAAATAAATTTGAATTAAAAAAAAAAATGTATATTTTGTTTTGTTTCATACTAATAAGCAAAATAATTCTGAAAGTTTATAAAATACTCTGATTATTCAATATTAAAAAAAAAAAAATGAAGTGAAGTGTGAATTTTCACATATTTCAGGATTTTGTACGTATAAATGTAAGAAGCCAACAGAATGCTGGATGTCTAAGAATTTATTTTTATAAAAAGTTATTTGAATGCTAAGAGCTTCCATTTAATTTTTTTAAACTAAATTTAAATAATTTGCGAAAATTTCATTACAATAATTTGCCAAAATTTCATCACAATGAATTTTAAATTAAAAAATCCCAATGATCTATTATGCATTTGCTTCGTATCTATCGAGCAGGGCCGGCTCAAGGGTACCTAATTTTTGCAAAATCAAGTTAGGTGCCCCCCCACATACATTTTTTTAAATAATTTTTTTCTTAATTTCCTGAAGTGCTTAGATTTAATTAAAGGTAGCAATACTTATTACAAAAAATCAGCTGTGGCCACCACAGGACCGACCGCCATCAAAAGTACTTGTATAAAAAAAAACATTCTAGCAGCAGAGTAGAAATAACTTGACCTAATATTTTCTAACAGCGATTTTATTTATCATGACCATGGAAACGTTATATATAAATATGAAAAAATTGAGACTGAGAAAAATTTTACAGAAATTATTCAAAATTTTTCGTTTTATCAAAAAATGTCTCAAATAAAAGTTATTAGTTATTGCTTTTATAGCAACTTTTGTTTAATACATTTTTTCGAGATATTTTTCTGTTGTGAAATATTCGCAAAAATCTTAAAATCGACACGAGTAAACTCCCATTTTTAGTCGACCGATTTTTACCAAAAGTTGATCAACTTGTGCCATTGATGGCAAAAGCTTAAATATGAAGTTTCATAAAAATACTTGAGGCCGAATTTGCTCTGCACGTGTACACAGACAGACGGACAGACAGACGGACAGACAGACGGACAGACAGACCGACAGACATCATGCTAAAATTAAGATAGAGGGAACACGATTTTTCTCGAAAAGGCAACGTGTGAGCAAATTGGGAAAAATTTTGAACGAAAATTTATACAAAACATTAAATGGTAGTATTGAAATTTTCCGGAAGTACAGGATATTAAGGACAGTTTCGAATTGTTATATGGGAACGTATGTCATATTGAGTATCTCTGGATAGAGCTTTTCAAAAGAAACAACTTTTACTTAAACATTTTTTCAGTATCTTTTACGGTTGACAAAAAAACTATAATATATATGACGATTATATTCCCTATAACGACTTGAAAATAAAGTATTTTTATTTACAAGTGTTCAAAGTGCCTTATATTTTGATCTAAACACATTCGCATCCTTACTCTTGAGTTATCTGTAGCTCGGAGAGTAATAAAAAAATATAATAAAAAATATTGCACTTTTAAGTCGTACCTATTTCAAAGTACAACTTGAATTTTGATTGCTTTTGATTAGTTTGTTTAGCAAAAGCTCATTTTACTCATTATAAAGTTAGCTAGTCATAACTTTATAAAATTAATACTCCATTTAGTTCCGCTTGAACGTATAAAATAGCCTGCAGCTTAAATTAGTTGTCAAAATAAGTAATTAGATAGAATAATAAATAAAATATTCATTTTATTTATGTTATGAAAGGTATATTTTTCTGAATATAAATATAAGACTCATTTATAAATATGAATAAAATTTATATCTTGAAAAATTAAGCGCATTGCTATTATATTTTCATGCTTCGATCTTGTTCGGCCCCCCGACGAAGCCTTTACGGCCCCCCAGGGGACCGTGGCCCCCCGGTTGAGAAACGCTGGACTAGACAGTCTTGGCTCAAACAAATTTAGATTATTTACAAAAATTGAATATTATAACAATGTAATATTTATTTAAACGAACCTGATAAACTTATCTTCTTAGTTTGTTCAATTTCCGAGTTTAAAGATAATGTATGAGTATATCAACAATTTGAGTTTGCAGGCAAGTTATCAGTGGTGATATTTTCAGTTTGATATGATTTGTTTAAAATGTAAAAGTACACTTACAATAGAAAAATTGATGCGAAGTGTGAATTTTCACACATTTAAGGTCTTAGTATGTAATATAAAGTACAATTTGAATTTTTGATAAGAATAGCTTTTAGAAAGATATTTTGAATCAAAAAAAATTATATATATTTTTAGGGTTTCCTAAATAAAAATTCTTGGTTTTTACCTACCAGGTGGATGCATATACGAGGGCTTCCTTTTAAGTTTTTACAAAAACTAAGAAAGAACATTTTTTTTGGAACAAACTGATTTATTGCCTTTCAAAATATTCGTCTTTAAGATTTATACACTTTTGCATGCGTTCAAACCAAGTTGGTATCTCAAAAACATGGTTTTCGAAGGCGTCAACAGATTCTTGATTTGATGAAAATCGCTGTCCACGCATTTTTTGTTTGATATTGGGGGAACAAAATATATCGTTAGGGCATAAATCAGGTGAGTACGGGCAATGAGACATTAATTTGATGTTTTTTTTTCTTCAAATAATCAATAGTTTGACGTTCTTAGAGGGAGCTTACATTGTCATGATGAAGAATGATGAGACGTTTTTGGTTGTTTTTCCTGACTTTGTTGATGACTTCTGGCAAAGAAATTGTTGTATACCATTCAGCATTAACTGTTCTCCGATCCTCAAAAGGAATGATTGCGACATGTCCAGTACAACCGAAGAAACAAACGATCATTTTCTTGGAAGTGCTTCGTGAACGAATAACTTTTGTGGGTTTCGGTTCAACTTGGAAGACCCAAATGGTGGAATGTTGCATAGTTTCCGGATCATATGAATAAATCCAAGTTCTTCACCTGTAACGATGTATACGGATTTTGCCAACGTGGTGGCCGAGCGCAAGTCGTGTGGATTGAGACTGTTAGAAACAGCTTGGTCTGAGCGGTCGATGGTTCGAGCCTGCTTCGTTGGTGATATTATTCGGGCGAGAATAATATGTTTACATTACTCTCATTTTCACAATCATTCACCCCTCATCCAGGTGTAGGAGCTCGCCCCCTGGCATCGGCGATTAGCCTCGTTGCAGAAATAAAGGCCGATGTAAAATAAATAATATAATAATATACGGATTTTGCAGTGCCTAGGTTGAATTTTTGTAGCCTTCCCTTACACCAATCAACACGAGCATTTTTTTGAGCTTTGATCAAATTATGCGGATCTATCGGGAACAGCTAAATGTTCATGCCAAATAGAATGTATTGCAGTCTGCGATATGCCAAAGGATGCCTCTATTTCACAGTAAGTCACATGCCGATCTTCTTCAATTATTTTGCGCACAGCATCGATGTTTTTTTGAATGACAATCGATTTTGGTTGACCTTTACGAGATTCATCACTGACAGACACACGACCACGACGAAATTCTGCAAACCAATTGTAAGCAGTGTTGGGTGCTTCATTACCAAAAGTTGAACGAAGCGAATCTATGCATTGTTGTTGAGTTAGGCCTTTACTAAAATCGTAAAAAATAATCAAACGAAAATCTTCACGAGTAGGTACTTTAAATTATCAAAATAAATGTTAATAATTAATTTTTATACGAAAACAACAAAATATTGGCAGCCATTGTGGTCGTTGGAATGAAGTAATTTCCGTCAGAAAAATTTGTATCTAACCATTCATAAAGCCTCTTTCCTTTAGTATTTTTATTCAATGGTCCCCGCCTATCGGGATCGTTTTCTTAGTGTAAACCGTGCTTTCCATTTTTGAATTATGATAGCCTATGAGTCTTCTGGTTTAGTATTGTCAGCACTGACAGAGGACTCGCATTGCATTTTAGTGCTTGCAGTGATACAGCAATTTAAATTATATCAATGGTAAACATATTTAAAACTTTTATATGTTTTTTTTTATTATATTAACTTAAAGAATATTGTTTTATTTTTTTAGAAAAATCTGATACTTTTAGCAAATATACAAAAGAACCAAAAGCGACTGGAAGTAAACCATAAAAATTGTAGGTAAGTGTTCGTTTTTCATGTATTTTTTTTTGTGTTTTTTAGAGTTTTGTAGGCATGACCACCAAAAACCCTTATAATGTCACTCATGTGTCTGCCTGTCTGTCTGTCTGTTTGTCTCTCAATCTGTCTGTCTGCTGTCTATCTGTATGGTAGAAATTGTAGCCAAAAGGATGAACATAAAATGTTGAAATTTGGCATGCTTATGCAACTCTTTAGCCCACATATAGGAAAAATACTAATAGCTAAAAAAAAAAAAAACACATCCCCAGATAAATATAAACAAATATGTAATAAATGATTTTTTTTTAAATATTGATTGGGATATCAAATGAAACCTCTTATTGCGTAGATAAATAGACAAATTTAAATTTTTGAAAAATAATTTTTGTTATTTAATTTTCGACAAAAATTTGTAAAAAACTTTTGTTCCCCACCCTATTTCCCAGAGGGGTTGATCTTAAAATCTGAAAAAATCTCCATAATGTACATTGACGAGAACCGGAATAGTGAAACAAGAATTTTTGATCAGATTAGTTTTTTGAAAAATATCAAAATCGATTTTTTTTGTGTCGTTGAAAAAAGGATTATTTAAAAAAAAATTATTGTGTGGTATCAAAAGAAAGCTCTTAAGCCATTAAGGAACGAAAGGTAGTTTTTTAAATTCGTTTCTTTTATGTAGGTACGTAGATTAAGGAACGAAAAGTAGTTTTTAATTTCTTTTTTTTTAATTTTATTACATTTAATTGGCTATGTAACAAACTAGATAAGTAAGCGCTCGTAGCGTAGTGCGGTGTGTCCTGGTTTCGTAATTTGCAATCGTAAATTGTTTTTTTTTTGCATTTTTATTTTGTTTAAATTATTTTGTCAAAATTCTAGTTATATTTTGGTAAATGTTGCATTTAATTTTTAAAAGCGTAAATTTAATAACCAGTGGGAAGTGTTGAAATTATAATTTTATTCTATGTTTGAATGTATACGAAATCAGAGAGCGGTATGATTTAAGCAACCAATGGAAGGCATAGGTGCAATTTTCAAAATCTTAATGAACCTTGCTATATAAAAAACATACTGCACATATTTGGAAACTTAAATAATGGTATTAGGCACTCGAATTAAAATTCATAAAAAAATCTTTTGACATAAATTTTTTTTTTGCATCCCAAATAATCATCATTCAGTTACTATATATTAATTGTATATTTAAACGAATTAAAAGGTCCTGAAAATAACCTTTATAAAATTGTATTTCATGCATATGATTTCTCACAAAATATGTTTATGACACAAATAATTTTATATAAGTTTTTACCGGTATTTAACCCGGTATTTTAAGGTCAGTTTTTTGAATAAACTGTCAACTTTTAACAAATTAAATTTGATTAAAATTTCCAAATTGATTTCCTAGAGTAACTGAAATAACAAAACTACTACACAAATTTCCACTATTAATTCACATTATACATAGAATAAAATGAATTTATTCTAGAGCACAAGAAAAAAAAAACCTAAAATAACTTAACTCCTATAGACTTCTACAGACATTATAACACGTCATTAAACACTCATTCAGTTACTAAATACCTTCGAAACCCTGAAATGTGTGAAATTTCACACCTCACATCAATTTTATATTATATTCCTTTTGTTATATAAACATAAAAAACAGGTTTGCAAAATATTTAATTCATAAGTGTACGAAAAACACTCCGATCGTTTACAAACTTGGCTGTGACGTCATGCCCTACCCAGACTACAACTTAAGCCTACACAGTCTGTCGTGAACTTATTTGCTTGTATAATGGCCCGGTTACACGATGCCAGTAACTTGTGCAAGTACTGGCACAAGTACTTGTGCCAGTACTTGCACAAGTCGTTTTGTCGTTTACACGTATGCCAGTAAATTATTTAAGTAACCTTGCAAAGAACCCGAAATACACTGCAAAATGTAGATGCTTCCAATTATTTTTTATGCGTAAAACCGTCTTTTTAACGCGCCAATTTTCGATGTTTAACCTAATTTTATGTATGTTATGCGTACGTCTTTCTAAACAAAAATGAATCGGCGCCAAAAACTACATTTATTAAAAAAAGGTGTGAAAAAGTTTGTTTTTGTAACCGCGAAAATACATCAGCTGTTCATGGCGGCCATTTTTAAGTCACTGGCACGGCTACTTGTACCAGTAAATAGGAACGGCTTCTATTCACTTGACTTGCATGAGATACTTGTGCCAGTACTGGCACCAGTACGTTTACTGCATGTACGTTTACACGATGCCAGTGACTGGTGCAAGTACTTACTGGTGCAAGTTACTGGCATCGTGTAACCGAGCCATAACTTTTATAGGTTGTGTAAAGTTAGAGTGGTTTTGACGAACGAAATACTTTATATATTAGTAGATACGAAATATTTTTTTAATTTTTAGTGTGTCTCTATTTAATTTAATGTTTCCCTATTGTGGTCGGTCTAAAAGAGTATTTCCCGGGCCGGTTCAACTAATTCGTCCTCTACTAACTATGCCAATCTTATTATTTTTCTATCTTTTTGTGTCACTAAAGACGATTTTCACCTTTGTGCCCTGAAATATATGTTTGTCGTACGTCTGGATATTTTTATTGAATAATGGGATCATTTTTATGATCGTTTATACCACGTTTTAGCAGAACCAAATTTATTATATTTATTATATATAGTGTAAAGTTAAAAAAAAATTAAACTATTATTTACAGATTAGATGGACGTATGATTTTCCTGGTGTTGCTGAAAATTCCGTATCAAGATGAACTTCTGTGCCTTCGTTATTGTCCTTTTATCTTCCATAAACTATGTGTTTTGCGCTTGTAAAGTGTATGATACATCCAATGATTATGGGTCTACCGTGTACAGATTGGTTTGTACAAATGTTACCGCTGAGGATCTTAAATCTGGAATTTATAAAATTAACCAAAAAGGACTTAATACCGAACTTACCCTAGAAAACTTGGATATAAAGAATTTAAATGAAACTCTCAGTAGTTCTTATGTAAGATATCTTAAAATTATCGGTTGTAAAATAGATTTAAATTATGACACTTTACGTCGTCTTACAAAATTACGTGAATTGACATTATATAATAATAGCATCAACCAGTTTGAAGGTAATTTTATGTTCAGTCCTTCTAATTATCGGGATGAATCTATTCGCACTCTTAATATAACGAATAATAATATAAACCAATTAGGTGATATCTGTTATGGGTTAAACAATATGGATAAATTAGTTTTGAGTAATAACAGACCTACACATATCAACAAAAATGTTTTTGAGAATTGTCATAATGTCAGGCACCTCGATATTTCAGAAAATAATTTAACAGACTTTCCCGTCGATATTTTAAAAAACAGAGAGAAATTACAAATTCTGGATGTCAGTTACAATAACTTATCTGTATTCGACCCCAGCGTGCTTTTACAAGTGCCATATCTTTCTACTCTTGATTTGAGTTTTAACAAACTAGCAAAAATAATGATAAAAAACACATATGATAACAATTATAGGATTCAAAGTTTAGACTTAAGTAATAATAATATATCTGTGGTACACACTGATAATTTTATAAATTTTGGTTATTTAAAAAAATTAAATATGAGTAATAATCCATCATTATTTCTGGAATCAAATGCTTTTGGCTGTTTGTTTCAATTGAACGAATTAAAAATAAGTAATTCGTTAACTGATTTAAAAAAGGGAGACTTTCAAGGCTTATCATTGCTAACATATCTCAATTTGTCCCATGGAGATATTAGAACTATTGAGCCGGAATCATTCCTAGGTTTAAACAATTTAAAATATTTGTATCTACAGAAAAACAATATAACACATCTGTATAAGTCTACATTTTTAGGGTTGAAAAGATTATATTATCTATTTTTAAATGATAATTATTTAGAAAATATTGATGCGGGTACATTTTCTGAATTAAGGCAACTTAAACAACTCGATTTAAGCAATAATAAACTGAGGAATTTGGTCCAAAATACATTTATCAGTGTTACAAATGTAAAATGGTTAAATCTGGCTTTCAATCCATTAAAATCCATTGAACCTGGTGCCTTTACCTACCTAAGTAATTTAAATACTTTATTGTTACACTCAATTTTAATAAAAGATATAAGAAAAAATACTTTTGAAGGCTTAACTTCAATGCTAGAGTTATCACTTACTAATCTAAATATTGAGAAGTTAGACAGTGGAGCTTTTAATGGATTATATTCCTTAAATTTTCTAGATTTGCACAATAATAAAATAGAGTCCATACCTGCGTATTGTTTTAACCATACCAAATATCTTCAGAGATTGAATCTGGCATATAACAGTATAAGAAATGTCGAGGCACGGGCATTTTACAATTTATCCAGCCTAATAAGTATAAATTTACAATCTATGTTAGTAGACACTTTAAAAAAAGATATGTTTATGGGCCTATCTAATTATATATCTTTAAATTTGTCAAAATCTGATATAAAATATTTAGAGTCGGGGGCATTTAATGGTATGTATTCTTTGCAAACATTAGATCTAAGTGGAAATCAAATATCTGTGTTACCTGTTAGTGCATTTAATCAGACTGATTTACGCAATTTATATTTACAAGGAAACCCTTTAAAAGACATTGAGCCAAATGCATTTCTTGGACTCTCACATTTAACTTTGTTGGACATGCCTGATAAAAAAATAGAAAAAATTCGAGAATACTCTTTTAATGGTTTGTCTACACTCCGATCGTTAAATTTGTCAAAATCTAATATAAAATATTTAGAATCAGGAGCATTTAATGGTATGTATCAGTTGCACATATTAGATCTAAGTGAAAATCAGATATCTGTGTTACCTGCTAGTGCATTTAATCAGACTGATTTACGTAAATTATGTTTTCATGCAAACCCTCTAAAAGATATTGAGCCAAATGCATTTCTTGGACTCTCATATTTAACATGGTTGGACATGTCTGGTATTCAAATAGAAAAAATCAAAAACAATGTTTTTAATGGTTTGTCTACATTACAATCGTTAAATTTGTCAAAATCTAATATAAAATATTTAGAGTCAGGGGCATTTAATGGTATGTATCAATTAAAAACATTAGATCTGAGTGGAAATCAGATATCTGTGTTACCTGCTAGTGCATTTAATCAGACTGATTTACGTAATTTATATTTACATGCAAACCCTCTAAAAGATATTGAACCTAATGCATTTCTTGGACTTACAGATTTACCATTATTAGATATAAGTGGTCTTGAGTTAGAAATAATCAGAAAGAATGCTTTCAATGGTTTGACGACCTTAAAAGAGCTACGTTTGCAAAATAATCCAACTACAGGTATACTGAAGACAGGTAATTTTATCGGTATGCCGTCTCTCAGTTATCTTGATTTGATAAACACAAGTGTTCGACAAATAGAAGTTGGTACTTTTACCGAATTAGTTGCTTTAAAAGTGTTGGATTTGAGCGGTAATTTAATAAATAATTTACCATGTAACATAAGCACTGATGTTTTGTACAATGCAAGTGATTTGATAATAGCGAATAACCAGATAGAAAATATTGAAATTTGCGCATTTCCTCCTTTTCCCGACTTAAAAACTTTGAGATTAGAATTTAATAATCTAACTTATTTACGTGTTGGAGTTTTATCATCTCTAAGAAAACTTCAATATTTAAATATTTCTTTTAACAAATTTAAAGAGTTGGATGATAAAGTATTTTTTCCTGTTATTTCATTAACATCGCTGGACGTGAGTGGAAATGAACTTACTAACTTTGACCCTCATTCCATAGTGTCACATTTGTCATATTTGACATACATAGGCTTATCAGGAAATCCGTGGGACTGTCAAAACTTGAATGCCATTCTTAGATATTTGAAAAAACAGAAAGTCAGCTGCGTACCTAGAGCATTGCCTGATTATGTTGCGGAAAATATTAATGGTATTAGTTGCCTAAATATCGTTGGGCAAAGTGATATTACTGCAACCAAAATGTTGAATGAAAATTCTTCTTCTGATGGGAATAATTTCAGGCAAATAATTAATACCCTGATCAATGAAAGAAAAGGAGATAAGAGTAATTTAATAAATGAAAATATAAAAACAAATGAATTACTGGTAAAATATTTTGAAAATTCGAAAGTGCAGAATGATCAGTTGAAAAATATTTCGAAGTTACAGCGAGATGATTTTGAAAAAAACTTAATGTTGACAAATTTTTCTAAATTACAGTTTGAGGAATTATCCAAAATATTAACGAAATTTACTAACAAGATATTAGATTTAGAAAATATAACAAAATTTAGCGTCTCTGGGTCTTCAAATAAACCTGATTTCGATGTAGCATTAGTAAAGAACGGGAAAAAATCTGTTTCTAATTATGATGAAAATTTAAGAAATCCCGATTCAGAATTGTCCACCGTTATCATCAAATTATGTAATTTGATAATAGCTGCTATTATTATTTATGTATTAATTCAATTTTCAATTTTTTTTTACAAGAATGTTTTACCTAAATTAAGAAGGAACGAAACTATGACTAGGTCTGTAAGCAATAACACTGATATTGAATTGTTAAATCAAAAACCAGAAGAAGCAATATAATTTTTATTTTCCACTACATGACGAGAAAGTAGATCTTTCCTCATGCGAATGAGTGAGGAAAAAGCTATAATCCATCTCAATTTGTAATACGAAACTAGATCTGGTTACCTTGGTGACTGTTGTGGTGTAAAAAGACTTTGGCGTATCCATGTGAACCATACTATGATAATATTATAATGGCCGGTATTATAAAAACATAACTTAAGACCCAACTAAATAGTTGTAAACTAAATTTAGTTAATAACTAATATAGCAAGTTATTTAATTTCGGTATTATAAATCAGAACAGCCAACTAATTAACTAGTTCGCAACTAAAATAATTTAGTCTCAAGATTTACCGACCGAACGTTAGTATACAACTGACCGGTAGATGCCTATACTATATTTCGCGGTTTTTCTGTTGTAGCTTTAAAAGTTTAACGTTTATAACCTATAATTTTGACAGTGAAAAAGAATTCGTAGAAGTTAAAAAGTATTTCAAATGAAAAAAAAAAAAAAAAATGAGATAGAGGCAAAAATTATACAGAAATTGAAAAAGAACAAATAATAGATATAATGTAATATAAGTTATTTAAAACTTTATTTAACTATCAATTAATTAAAAAATAGACAAAACAGTATCTTTTGAAAACCGAAATCTGTATTTAAATTGTTCATCATTATAATAATTAAAGGGGTGTCTTCTTTCAAGAAATTCTCTAGGCTGACGTAGTCTTGAATTTTCATCATTATCACTGTCAGAAATATTGTTTACGGATGGTGATGATACACTACTGACAAATGATACTGATGACCTAACCTGTAAATTTTGTGTTGTTTATAAATCTATTCATATGTATTTTTTTTATGTACAATATTATTACTTACTTTGCAGTTATTAATTATCAAATATATATTTTAGTATAAATAGTAAAAACAAGTTATTTCAGTGTAAACAAAATGCTAACTATTTAAATGTAATACAAATATATATATATTTGTTGCTATACTATAGTTGCCAACTATAATTTAGTACCCAGAAAATCTGGCAACTAATTTAGTTTGTAGATTTAGTTGGTAACTTTTTTAAAACAAATTTTATAATACCGAAATCTATGGGTTAAATTAGTTTAACTCTTAACTAAAATTTAGTAGCAAACTATTTTGCTTTATAATACCGGCCATAAATGTATTGCCAATATACAACATAAAAAATGAACTTTCCCTGTTAGTTACGTTTTACAAAATGAGACAGATAATACTTCCCTCACTAGTGGAGAAAGTAACTTGCAGTGTTGCACGATAGATGGTGCTAATATATTAGTTATTTTAAAATTAAGTTTTTATCAAATATATTGTTTTTTAAAGAGCTATTAATTTATAATCTTGTTTATATTCATTTTGAAACAATAAAATAATATATATATATTTATTTTTATTTTTTTTTGAATTATTTAAAAAAAAAATTGTTTTGAATTGTAGGTTATGTTTATTTAGTGTGACATTTGTGAACTTTCTCTGTGATTCGTGATTTTACACAATGTTTAAAGAACTCCACCTGAAATAAGGCAGACTGCAAAATAAACTGCTGAAAATGTATTACCTGAAAAATTAAAAAGATACGAAAATCAATATAAAATTTATATGAATTGGTGTTGTCGTGCCCGTAAGGCCGCTATTATTATTAAATTAAATTAACTTAATTTAATTTGAAACATCAAAAATTTTTGGTGTTTTTATAAAATGTTAAGGGCCGCTACTTGCGGGTTTTAACATTAATTTTTCACCAAATCCATTCCTATACTGACCTGCTCAGTGAATACTTCGCTTGTCGAAATATTATTAACAGTTTCAAAGTTAAATTACGCGTCTCTATCGCGGTTTAAGTGAACTTACACCCTGTTGGTGTCATCATTTAAATTTGTGTGTGTCTACACCTGCCAAGGAACCATCCGAGGACCCAGGAACCTGTTAATTGAGGATACCAGTGCCACATATGTAAAGCTGGGGATTGAATTACTGAATGATAAAATCAACATTACTTATCAATAAACATTAATAATAATAAATGGCTAAACACCCCTACGGAGTTACGCCGCCCTTTGGGCTTTCTAAATCCTTTTTCAGGATGGATCAGTTCCTATATCTCGCATTAAATCTTCTTTGTGATCTCTCTCCAAAGTTGTCTGTTTCTAACTTTATTTCTCCATCTCGTAATTCCGGCCCTTTTCAGATCTTCTTCTACTTCTTGCATCCATGTTAGCTTAGGTCTTCCCCGTTTTCTTTTCCTCCCTGGTTCCCACTGCAACGCTGTATAAGCTATCGACGTTTCTTCTCCTCGCCATACATGCCCAAGCCATCTTACTCGCTGTTGCTTAATTTTCCTTACAACATCGCTCCCTTCCAGTACTTCTAATATCTCATGGTTCATTCTCTGCCTATATTCGTTCTCGCCAATTTTTACTGGACCAAGAGCAGCTCTTAATATCTCCCTTTCAACTATTCTTCTTCCTCTTTCTTTGACAATATGAGTGTCTCACTTGCATATAGTAGTATTGGTCTTATTAGTGTTTTGTATATGTTCAGTTTAGTTGTTTTTGTCAGTACAGTACTATTTAGAAGTTTTTTTATTCGCATAGTAAGCTCTATTTGTTGCTAATATTTTATCTCTTAGTTCTGCCTTTCTTTCTGCTGTGTTTGATATCCACACTCCTAAATACTTAAAATTACCAACCATTTCAAAATTAAATTTTCCTATTTTTACTACTGATTCTTGTTTTTTTCCTATATGCATCATTTTCGTTTCATTTTTATTTATTATCAAGCCCATCTTTTTCCTGCACTATATTTTCGTATTTTTTGTAATTACTACTACGACATCTGCATATGCAATAAGTTGACTTCCTCCTGACCTGATATTTCCTTTATTGATATTTCTTGTAATATATTCAAGACTTAAATTGAATAAAGTTGCGGACAATGCGTCGCCTTGCCTTACTCCTTTGTTAGCCACAAATTTTTCCGTTTCTCCTTTATGTTTTCACCGTGATTCTTGTTTTCTCCATGGTCATTTTAATTAGTCTTCTTAGCTTAGGGTGTATGTTTAGCTTTTTTAGTGTGTCCATGAGTTTTTTTCTTCTGATGGAGTCAAATGCTTGTTTGAAATATATGAATAATAGTTCCAGTTCCATATGATGCTGTTCTGCTTTACCTATTATTTGTTTCACTGCATGAATAGCTTCTGTGGTAGATTTTCCTGTCCTGAATCCGCATCAATAAACATTAATATAAGCAAATATATAAAAGACATAGTTTTGATAATTGCTAGTTTTTATGTGAGTGCATTGATAGTTACTTGACCTACTAGGCTACTTTACCGCTGAGCAAGGGCACGGACATGATTTCAATTCCTGCTTATGTCAAATAATTTATGTAAAAATATTTATACAAATTACAGGTTCTGCTTAGCCGTTCGCAACTGGCTTTAAACTGTAGGTGCCTTTCTGTGTACGCTAAAAAATGGACGTAATACTGACCATATTACTTCTGAATGTACATGGACTGAAAACATTGAAACGAAACCTGGAAACAGGAGGCTTTGGCTCATTACGGCCTGTTGCGCCAATGATGACTCATAGTTAAGTTTTGAAAGAAAATCGCGTGTTGCGGAAAAAATGTTGTGTCTAAAACGTAAAGAAAGCACTTTTTCCTCTCTCACTCAATTGCCTGACAAATTTACAAAAATGAGCTCGAGTGGGAAAAAGATTGTCTCACTTGTTGGACAAACTACTATTTTTTACAAAAGCAAACATATTTCTATTACAAATAATAATAATAAATTTCTATCGCTTAGATGGCAGAAGAGTTTCAAAAGATTTTTAGCAATCCTTCAGGGAGAAAAGGACGGGACAAAAGTTTTATTAAAACAGTTCTACAAAAATCCCATTAAATTCTAAGGTTTCATTGAGAGTCGTTGTTTTCTTGTATTTTTTGAGATTTTATTTCAATAATAAAATACCTGAATACATTAATCAAAATATTTGCCCACGGAAGGTACGACTTTTTTCCACTTCTATGGCAAAAGTTGAATTTGGCGACGAAATAATGGTTAGTTTTTAAGCCAATCCATCCGACAACTCAATTTTCGACTTCCTCGTAGGTATGGAAATGTTTATCTTCCAAGCGTGTTGAACTGATCGGAACAGATGGTATTCGCTTGAGGCTAGGTTCGGAGAATACGATGTGTGCGGGAGAATCTCCCATTCTATCTCCATCAGTGTTTGTTTCACGGCTACAGCAATATGGGGCAAGCTTTTTCATGGCGAAGAATCACTTTCCGGCAATTTGATGCAATTTTTATGATCGTTTATACTATGTTGTAGCAGAACCGATTTTATTATATTGTGTAAAGTTAAATAATTAAAACTATTATTTACAGATTAGATGGACGTATGATTATCTTGGTGTTGCTGAAAATTCCGTATCAAGATGAACTTCTGTGCCTTCGTTATTGTCCTTTTATCTTCCGCAAAATATGTTTTTTGCGCTTGTGAAGTGTATGATATATTTCATGATTATTCTGGGTCTATCGTGTACAGATTGGTTTGTACAAATATTACCGCTGAGGATCTTAAATCTAAAATTTATGAAATTAACCAAAATGGACTTTATACCGAACTTACCCTAGAAAACTTGGATATTAAGAATTTAAATGAAACTCTCAGTAGTTCTTATGTAAGATATCTTAAAATTATCGGTTGTAAAATAGATTTAAATTGTGACACTTTACGTCGTCTTACAGAATTACGTGAATTGACATTATATAATAATAGCATCAACCAGTTTGAAGGTAATTTTATATTCAATCCTTCATATTATTGGGATGAATCTTTTCGCATTCTTAATATAACGAATAATAATATAAACCAATTAGGTGATATCTGTTATGGGTTACAAAGTATAGATAAATTAGTTTTGAGTAATAACAGACCTACATATATCAACAAAAAAGTTTTTAAGAGTTGCCATAAAGTCAGTTACCTCGATATTTCAGAAAATAATTTAACAGACTTTCCCCTGGATATTTTAAACATCATGGATTCATTAACCCATATTGTTATTCGAAAAAATCAACTGGAAATTTTAAATTTTGATTTAAGAATGCATAATTTAAACTCTTTGGACGTTAGTTACAATAACTTATCTGTATTCGACCCCAGCGTGCTTTTAAATATACAATATCTTACTACTCTTGATTTGAGTTTTAACAAAATAACAGAAATAACGAACAAGAGATCTGATAACAATTATATAATTGAAAATTTAGACTTAAGTAATAATAATATATCTGTGGTACACAATAATAATTTTGAATATTTTGGTTATTTAAAAAAGTTAAATATGAGTAATAATCCATCCTTATTTCTAGAATCATATGCTTTTGGCAGTTTGTATCAACTGAATGAATTAACAATAAGTAACTCGTTAACTGATTTAAAAATGGGTGACTTTCAAGGCTTATCATCGCTCATATATCTCAATTTGTCCCATGGAGATATTAGAACTATTGAGCCTGAATCATTCCTAGGTTTAAACAATTTAAAATATTTGTATCTACAGAAAAACAATATAACACATCTGTATAAGTCTACATTTTTAGGGTTGCAAAGATTAAATTACCTATTTTTAAATGATAGTTATTTAGAAAACATTGATGCGGGTACATTTTCTGAATTAAGTCAACTTGAACAACTAGATTTAAGCAATAATAAACTGACGAATTTGGTCCAAAATACATTTATCGAAGCTACTAATCTAAAATGGTTAAATCTTGCTTTCAATCCATTAAAATCAATTGAACCTGGTGCCTTCACAGATCTAAATAACTTAAATACTTTATTGTTACGCTCAATTTTAATAAAAGATATTAAAAAAGATACTTTCGAAGGCTTGACTTCAATGATAGAGTTATCACTTACTAATCTAAATATTGAGAAGTTAGACAGTGGAGCTTTTAATGGATTATATTCCTTAAATTTTCTAGATTTTCACAATAATAAGATAGAGTCTATACCTGCGTATTGTTTTAACCATACCAAAGAGCTCCAGAGATTGAATCTGGCATATAACAATATAAGAAATGTCGAGGCACGGGCATTTTACAATTTATCCAGCCTAACAAGTATAAATTTACAATCAATGTTAGTAGATACTTTAAAAAAAGATATGTTTATAGGCCTATCTAATTATGTGATTCTAAATTTGTCGAAATCTAATATAAAATATTTAGAATCGGGGGCATTTAATGGTATGTATAAGTTGCAAGCATTAGATCTGAGTGGAAATCAGATATCTGTGTTACCTGCTAGTGCATTTAATCAGACTGACTTACGTTATTTATACTTACAGGCAAACTCTTTAAAAGATATTGAGCCCAATGTGTTTCTCGGACTTTCACATTTAGAATTGTTGGACATACCTGATCTTCAATTAGAAAAAATAAGAAAGAATACTTTTAATGGTTTATCTTCAATACTGTCGTTAAATTTGTCAAAATCTAATATAAAATATTTAGAGTCGGGGGCATTTAATGGTATGTATCAACTGGAAACATTAGATCTGACTGGAAATTTGATATCTTTGTTGCCTTCTAGTGGATTTAATCTGTCTGCTTTACGTAATTTATATTTACAAGGAAATTCTTTAAAAGTTATTGAGGCAAGTGCATTTCTTGGTGTTTCAAATTTAACATTTTTGGACTTACGTGATCTTCAATTAGAAAAAATCAAAAGGAATTCTTTCAATGGTTTGAAGACAGTTGAAAAACTATGTTTGCAAAATAATCCAACCACAGGCATATTGGAGACAGGTAATTTTATTGGTATGCCGTCTCTAAATTATCTTGATTTATTAAATACTAGCGTACGACAAATTGAAGTTGGTGCTTTCGACGAATTAGTTTCTTTAAAAGTTTTAGATCTGAGCAATAATTTAATAAATAATTTGCCATGCAACATGAGCACTGATGTTTTGTACAATGTAAGTGATTTAATACTAACGAATAATCAGATAAAAAATATTGAAATCTGCGCCTTTTTTCCTTTTGCCGAGTTAAAAACTTTGAGATTAGATTCTAATAATCTAACTCATTTACGTGTTGGAGTTTTATCATCTCTAAGCAATCTTGAATATTTAAATATTTCTTTCAACAAATTCAAAATGTTGGATGATAAAGTATTTTTTCCTGTTATTTCATTAAGATCGTTAGACGTGAGTGGAAACGAGCTTGTTAACTTTCACCCTCAGTCCATAGTGTCACATAAGTTGTATTTAGAATATATAGATTTATCAGGAAATCCGTGGGATTGTCAGAACTTGAATATCATTCTTAGGTACTTGAACAAACAGAAAATTAGCTTCGTACCTAAAGCATTGCCTGATTATGTTGGAGAAAATATTAATGGTATTGGCTGTTTAAATATTGTTGGACACACTGATATTCCTGAAACCAAAATGATGAATGAAAATTCATCGTTTGATACGAATGATTTAAAACAAATAATTAATATTCTGATTAGTGAAAGAAAGAGAGATAATAGTCATTTAATCAACGAAAATATAAAGAAAACAAATGAATTACTGATAAAATATTTTGAAGATTCGAAACTGCAAAATGAACAATTAATATTGACGAATAAAAATATGGCAAATTTACTTAAACTTCAATACGAAGAAATATCTAACTTATTAATTAAATTTACTAGCAAACCGTCTTTAAGTTTAGAAAATAAAACTAAATTCAGTGACGAGTAAAACTGTATTCACAGCTTCAAAATTAATACACTGTGCGCTGTGAGTTGTATATTGCATAAGATGTTTATTATAGACCGGGAGCTCATGACATTTTTGGTCTCCGATTTCATACAGCATGCCTTTTGGAGGAGAGAATATTTACCCTGTGACAACAAAAAAGGGATGGTACTAAACCCCTGCACGCTTTCCGGTCATAGGGAAAATTGCATTTCCACTTGCACAAAATTTTTGTGTTTTTCTCTGATTTAATATTGCTTGCCCTTTTATCAAAAGAAAGTTATAACAAATTTAAAGTCTTTTAATTATAGGCATGCTGTATGAAAACGCGGGAAATCATATTTTTTTATTACAAGATCACATGACCGTTTGAGCCCTTTGGGACCCTCCGAATCGCATTCGGAGTGTCCCGCATTATTGTTTCATTTGCACTCAACTACATTTTAACTTTTGCACGGACTTTATATAAATAAGCACTTTGTTAACTAGAATTAAGTAGAATAAGGATGTAATAAAAAAAATTAATAATATGAACTTGTACTCCCATGTATTTTTGTAATGAAATAAATCACAATTAAACAATAATGTATTTTTTGTTGTTTGTACTATTTCATACTAATGAGCAAAATAAATCTAAGGGTTTACAAAACACTGACTATTCAATATAAAAAAACAAGGCGAGCAGAATTCTTTGAATGCAGAATCGTATATCATGTCAAAGAGGTCTCACACAAAGTTTGCATATTCAAAGATGCGAAAGGAAAGTAACCTCTATCTCTAAAAACAACATTAAAGAAGATAGATTTCCTGAATTTAAATTTCATGCATCTATATAAATAGTAAACTAAAAATAATTAGATAATTTTTGAATAAATAAATAAATAAAACACTAATATGGTTTCACAAATATCAGTTTAATTAGGTCAAACAGTAAAGGTGAGGTGGCTTCTCCTTGTTTGACTCCAATATGAATTTCAAAAGGATGTGACAAAAGGTTTCCTATTTTCACTCTGCTTATGGATCCCGATTAACACACCATTGTCATATTAAGTTTACTAGGGATATCAAATTCGGCCATGATGTCCCAGAGTTTGTCACGTATAATCAAATTTACCTTATGTAAAAATGTAAGTATGCTAGAAAGTAAGTCACTTTAAATAAAATTTACATAACATAGATAACACAGTTTTTCTAATAATTATTTTTTAACTATCTCTCATTACAGTTAGTTGTGTGTGGAACTTGCTGTTCATTTGCATTTCAAGTTTTTGTAATCAGCGAGAATGGGTCTGCCGACTAAATAATTTACACAGTAAGCAATCCAAGAGCCAAACAGCCAAAGTTGAAATGCTCCAAGTTGAGGAGCCAAGTTAGTTCCACATCGGTGGCTAGCCAACCAACCAGGCCAACCATCACTTTAATTTTACCTAATATTGTTTAATTAATGGCTGCTCTTCGTGCAGTCATATGTGATATATGAAATAAATGCACTTCTGATATAATATTAGCTTTTAACAATGAAGTGCAATATTTTATAAAACAAATAAATACAGTGTACGCCGCTTAATATGATATAATCATATCGGGACGCAGCCCGAAAAAAAAAAAACAATAATACAAAACACAATTATAAATATATATCTTATTAATAAAGTTGGAGGTTCTATCTGTTTTTTTTTCTATGTTTTAGGCCTCAAATATTTATAACACATCCGCAAAAAAATCCAATTTTTGTCTGTCTGTCTCTCTGTCTGTCTGTCTATCCGAGATTCACGCAAAAACGGCTGAACATATTTCCACGTAATTTGGCATGATAATACAGTAAAACCAGGATTCAAACATAGCCTATGTTTGAATCCTGGAAAAAAAATGGCATTTAAAACTTTTTTTTCTGGGTTCAAACTATTTACTAAAAAATTAAAAATAACTCACTTATTATTGACATAAATATACATAAAACAAATAGCTATTTATGCACCAAAGATGTTACTAATAAGATTACTCATCCAGTAACGCCAATAGTGCACACAAGATTTTGTAACGAATCGGTCAATCCGCCGAAATAATGACAAACTTTCACAAATCAACCGTCGCGAGAATTTCTTTGAAAAGGGGTAGCCATCGTTTTTTTTTCATGATTTTACAAGGGGTATTTTAAAATAACATTTTTTAAGAATTCGGATAATAAAATAAAAATTAAAAATTTTACGTTACGCATATATCTTTATATCTTTAGAAATATATTTTGAATATTTTTTATATTTGAATATTTATAAATGGTTTATTTTTCAAGACGACATTTGCTAAGAGTTATTGCCTAATAACTTTGAACACTAGTATCTTTTTCTAGAACAATTCTTAAACCCTTTTTCTTAGAAATGCGACTAGACTGCTTATATAAACTCCTATCTCTCTGAAGAGATCAGACAGTATTCGGTCCGGTTAGCTTTAACATCTACTTTGCCAACGGAGTGGCCGAGCGCATTGAGTCGTGCGGTTTAGACTGGTGGCATATACAGTCTGGCCTGGGCGGTCGGTGGTTCGAGCCTCCTTCGTTGGTGATATTATTCGGGCGAGAATAATATGTTTACATTACTCTCATTTCAAAATCATTCACTCCTCATCTAGGTGTAGGAGCTCGCCCCCTGGCATCGGCGATTAGCCTAGTTGCAGAAATAGGCCGATGTAAATTAAATAAATAAATAATAAAAAAATAATAACATCTAGTTTGTTGAATTATTACAGGCACTGTGTCGGCATTCTGGTGGTCTATCCGATTCTATTTGTTTTAATCTTTTCAATATTTTAATATCTATATTTTAATCTTTTAAACTTTTTAGTAAATATTACTTTTAATAAATCAAATTCATTAATTTTAAACTGTCTCACTTAACGTTCATAAATCTTCACCTTTAAGAACTTAAGTAAACAGCTAAGATCCAGACTAATTATAAGATGCCTGATCAGTCGGTTGGTAAGTACTAATACATAGTAGTATTATTTAATTCACATATCGTAATGATGAACCCTGGTTAACACTCATGCCTAGTACCCGAACTCCTTTAGTCAGAAATCTCATTTCAGTTTGAGTCTAGACCTTATATTATATCACAGGCTCGCTACGTAGTGGACAATAAATAGTACGTTTTTAAGTAACGTACCGGGCTCGCTACAATTTGATATCTCATTTCACATAAAATAAAATGTAAAACAGATATTTATACCTATCTGGTAGCCTATGACAATTAACAGTTTATAAACAAAAAACAAGTGATTTTGTTTAATTACTCAGGGCCAATTTCTTAAAGCCTGGTTAACTTTAACCAAATAGTTAGAAAATGGTTGCTATTGTTACTTATGGGATTGTTATATTGTAACCGAGTATAACCAAAAGATTAAATTCGGCTAAGCTTTCAGAAACCGGGCCTTAATTGTCAGAATTAATTTTACAATATCAATGAATGTGGAAGAAACACCCGAATATATTGAAAAAATGCATAAAAAGGAACAAAAAGTTTGTTACCATTTAAATATAAATAGAAATATGAGAAAGAATTCAAATACATGCAATACTACGTTTAGTATTTTTATTCAATGATACGACCATATAATTTTTTTTTTTTTTTTTTCATCTCCAAGTATATTTACAATCTGTTTTATACAAACAATAAGTAAATGGTTTGACTAATTGTAGTATAACATGGGTGGATTATTGTTCAGTAACAATATCCTAAATGTAACTTAATACATAATTGTATTATTGCTTAGAATTAGGCCTCGTCTATAATAGTTCCACAACCCAGTGCATATACATATCCATAGGTTCCACAAGGGTTTCGCTGAACTGAACATCTGTTTGTAATAAACAGAACAAACAGTATACTGTGTTTTTATGCTATGGCTGGGCTATGTATCCATTATAAACGTGGCTATAAACTTATACACTAAAGATTTAACAAACTAAAACTTATCGACTAAATCTAACGACGAGTATCTTTGTAACCTCCTAACAACTTCACTGTTATCCAAGAGTGATATCGCGAGAGTGTTGGGGTGATTTTCCAACCTACTCATGTATTTTTTGCTATATCGTGAAATTTCTTCAGTTACTGTTGGCATAAAGAGGTCACTGTGTATGATATCGTTTGATACAAACCAAGGTGCATTCGTTATAGCTCGTAGGGTTTTCGACTGGAATCTTTGAATTTTATTGATATTGGATTTACTATCAGTACCCCAAAGCTGTAAACCATAGGTCCAGATTGGTTTCAAAATTACTTTATATAATAGTAATTTGTTATCCAAAGAAAGTTTTGAATGTTTCCCCATTAGCCAGTAATAACTCTTAAATTTTAAGGCTAATTGTTTTCTTTTCGCAGAAATGTGATCTTTCCATGTAAGTCTTTTGTCTAAATGCATACCGAGGTATTTCGCGGAGTCTGAGATTGGCAAATCTTGGTTGTTTAATTGGACTGGTGGGCAGGTCTCTTTTTTGGTAGTAAAGGTAACGTGTACAGATTTTGATTCATTAGCTTTAATTCTCCATCTTTTAAGCCACGCTTGAGTATCATTTAGGGACTCTTGGAGGAATTGGGATGCTTGGACTGGATTTTCGTGTAGTGCAAGTATTGCCGTATCGTCGGCGAAGGTAGATATGATTGTCTTACTTGACACTGGCAAATCTGAAGTGAAAATCAGATAAAGAATTGGTCCGAGTACGCTTCCTTGGGGCACACCTGATAATATAGGGGTGAGGTTACTAAGCTCACTTCTAAACTTTACTTGAAAGTGTCTTTCAGAGAGATACGATTTTAATATTCTATAATATGTATCAGGTAGGTACTTTTTAAGTTTGTATAGCAACCCAATGTGCCATACTTTATCAAAGGCTTGAGAAATATCGAGAAACGCTGATGAGCAATATTTTTTGGTTTCAAGGGCTTCGTTTATAATGCTAACCACCCGATGTACTTGCTCGACTGTACCGTGTTTGTTTCTGAAACCGAATTGGTGGTCTGGTATTAAATCGTTTTTATGTAATACCGGTTGAAGCCTTTTAAGTAGTGTTTTTTCAAATAATTTTGACATAATTGGCAGAAGGCTAATAGGTCTATAAGATGCAACTAGTTCCGGAGATTTACCCGGCTTCGGTACGAGGATAATATGAGCAAGTTTCCACTGTGTTGGGAAATACCCAGTTCGAAAAATGGCGTTAAAAATCATAGTAATTAATTTAAAACCCTGATTTGGCAATTCTCGGAGAACTTTACCTGTTATGAGATCATATCCAGGAGCTTTCTTTGGATCTAACTGTTGGAATATAAGCTTTTTTATTTCTTTACTTTTAACTGGTTTGATTTGTGGGGATAGTTGTAATGGAGTATCAAGATATTCAAGAATGTCTTTTTCTTCTAATGGTGAAATTTCTCTGGGGAGGGGTGTGAATACTTTTGTCAGACCATATAATATGAATTTATTTTTTGAATTAAATGCATTCATTTAATCTCTGAACCAGTGGCGGAACTACAAATTTTATGCCTCCCCGCAAAAAACTTAGATCGGCCCCCAACTATTTTTTTATGTATGTGTTTTATCGTGAAAAGTATATTCTTTATTTTTCAGTACAAAATGCGACTAATTTTCTCAAAATTTTCGGGCCCCCCCCCAAAGCTTCGGGCCCCCCCGCGTTGCGGGGTCTGGCGGTATGATAGTTCCGCCACTGCTCTGAACAAAGAACTGCAAATGAAAATAAAGATTGTATAAACGTTTTTATATCAGTGTTTGCTGTTGATTAAAAAGACAAAGGAAAAAATAATTTCAAGTCGGAATGTATGTTCAGTAATTCAGAACAAAGAGAGCGGACATTTTTAACGATTCGTTCAGCTGTTTTTGACATGACCAGCTTTGATCTCACATCTGTTATATAATCGTTTATCGTGTATCGTAGACTTTTGTGCATTTCACAATGCATTTTATTTGTTTTATCAGCAAAATGAAATTTCAGTGTTTTATACTTTGTGCAAATAACGTGAAATACAATATAGTTTCTATTTAAAACTGTTGAACTTTATTTACGTTCTTGTTATTAACAGAGTCAACATATTTTGTTTAGTATGCTTTCAGGGCCGTATTTACTTACATTGAGGCCCGAGTTTAAAACGATATCTAGGCAGGGTGACCAGATTTCAATGGAGGTAAACCTTAAGATCGAAAAAAAGAAATAAATAAAAATTGATGTGA
This sequence comes from Liopterus haemorrhoidalis, assembly GCA_963971575.1. Taxonomy (NCBI): domain Eukaryota; kingdom Metazoa; phylum Arthropoda; class Insecta; order Coleoptera; family Dytiscidae; genus Liopterus; species Liopterus haemorrhoidalis. Next base: position 45,419,096 of record OZ020620.1, on the reverse strand, counting down.
AGTGTGAATTTTCACACATTGCAGGGTTTTGCAGGTATATAATAAGTGAAGGCGGCATGTTGAGTGTGTAGGAAAAATTTTGCTTTGTAGTAACCACGGAAAAATGAACGATCTTTTTAAAATAATTTATCGACTGTTAATCTCTGAGCTTTAAAAACTTTAATACCTAATATCATTATTTAGGTTTCTAAATAAGTGCAGTATTTTTTTTTTATATAACAAGGTTCATTAAGATTTTGAAAATTGGGCCTATGGCTTTCATTGGTTGTCTTAAATCATACGTTCCGCCCCTCTGGCTTCGTATAAATGACACAGAATGAAAATATAATTCCAATTGGTTATTAAATTTACGCTCTTGAAAATTAAATTCAAAATGTGGTAAAATATAACTAGAATTTTAACAAATTAATTTAAACATAATAAATATGAAAAAAAAAAAACAAAAAATAAAATTGACTCCACAAGCCAGGAACGAACCTGTGTAGTGAATAACGATCCTGTGTGGTTGTCGAGCAACTGAGCTACTAGACCACCAAACGCTTATCAACTTAGTGTGTTATAAGAGTATAACATGTATGCATCGTCAACAAAAAAACACAAAAAATGCGTTATTTTCCGAAAACATAATCTGATCAAAAATTCCTGTTGTACTATTCCGGTTCACACCATTATACATTTCTTAGAATTTTTTCACATTTTTAGTTTAAACCATCTGGGCTACAGGGTGTGGGACAAAAAATTTTTTGCACAATTTTGGCAAAAATCGTTTCAAAATAATTTATTTTGCAAAAATAAAAATTTGATCGTTAATCCACGTACCAAGGGCTTTCATTTGATACCCTACTTAGAATTATAAAAAAATATTTTTTTTTTCGATCAGCACATATTTGATTATATTTTTAGGGGGATATGTTTTTTAGATGTTTTAGTATTTTTCCTATATGCGGGTCAAAGAGTTGTATAAGCATGCCAAATTTCAACTCTCTAGGTTTAGACGTTTGGCTACAATTTTTACCGAAGAGACAGACAGACAGACAGACAGACAGACAGACAGACGACAAAATGACGGTATAAGGGTTTTTTGGTCATACCTACAAAACCCTAAAAAATGGAAACACAGTAAGTATATTTTATTAAATTTCGCTCACCTCCAAAAAAATACAAGTGGTGAGCAAAAAACAAGGTCTTCACCTCCAAAATGTAATTGATGAGCAAAACAACAAAAAAAGGTCCTCCCTTCCAAACTACAAAAGTTTTGAAGCCATCAATATTAAAATTATTTGATGAAGACAATCCAGAATATGTTTTTCAACATAATAATGACCCCTGTCACAAAGCTAAAGCAACAAATGAATGGTTTTCCAAAAACAATGTGCCACTTTTTGCATGGCCCCACAGTCACCAGATTTAAAATTTTTAATTTAAGGTCGATTTTGATAAACAATGTGTCTCTTTACAAATGCAAATCAAAAGAAGAATTGAAGACGATTGTGGACGAATGGTTCAATGTACAATCCGATGTACGTAAAAAACTTGTGGACAGTATGCCTAAAAGGGTACGTGTAGTAATTAAAGCACGAGAAGGTACCACAAAATATTAATAATTTTGATTAAAGTTGTTATTAAAAGCTGTATGTATTATTTTATTTACCATTTTTCCTGTAATTATCCTAAAATTCAATAAAACGTAGGGTGCTCTATACATTTGTCCAAGGCTGTATATGTAAGTAAAAAAATATTGGTGGGGCCCAATTATTATTTACGGTGGGGGGGGGGGGCAAAAATGTGAAATTACGCCACTGGTAACATAAATAGTATCCATGTTTGCCGTCACATTTTATTTTATAACTTTGTCCCACATACTAAGTGTATTTCCTACAAGTTCATTCAATGTCGTTTTATTCTTAATCTGAGTCAGATTACGAACAATAGTTACAGGAAACAGAAGCATTGTATCTAGACAATGGTGTACCCGTCGGGATTTAAAATATACAACCTGTATGGTCCCCAATTTACATATGGTTTATTTAGTTCGGGTTGTTCACTAACTGGATTTTCAAGGAAAATTTTTATAATAATATTTTTAGGTTTTGGTTTATTTGTATAGGAGTGATTTCACCATAAAATTTAACATCGTTCATACTAAAGTTTCTCTCCCGAGACCGTCTCGTGTCGAAAGTCCCAGGAATTAAACATTTTTCTGTACCAAGAGACCACCTAGATAATCGCTAAGACCACCTAGATAATTTGACGTCGACAAAAAAAAAAAAATCAGCTGTGGCCATCACAGGACCGACCGCCATCATAAAGTACTTCATAAAGTGATACATTCTAGCAGCAGAGTAGAAATAACTTGGCCTAATATTTTCTAACAAAGATATTATTTATCATGACCATGGAAACATTACATATAAGTATGAAAAAATTGAGACTTAAATTATATAACTAAAATTTATTTTTATATTTTCTAGAATAATCATAAAAAAATCAGCTGTGGCCACCACAGGACCGACCGCCATCATAAAGTTCTTTTATAAAATAATGTATTTACAGTCTGTTCCAAACGGTTAAGCGGAACTAGATTTTGCAATCTAGTTACTTTCATCGTTTAAATCGTGCCTTTCGGCCGTTTTGTTTAAGCTTTGTAAATCATACTTACAATGAACATTTTTTGGTTAAGGTTAATATCATTTTAAAATGTCATTTTCTTTATATTTTGATTTTTGTTGTCATTCTTAATACAAATTTCCCATTTATTTATTTTTTTGTCATTAAAATATCTAAAAAAAAATATTTAATTTTGACATATGTCATTCGTTTCCATGGTTTCATTGTTGTAATTTTAAATTTTGACATCTCAACATGAAAAATTAAATAACCCAAGCAAGGTCCCTTCTCGTGACAACCTAAAAGAACTAAATTCCCATTTAGTTCCGCTTAACCGTTTGGAACAGACTGTATTTAGCAGCAGAGTAGAAATAACTTGGCCTAATATTTTCTAACAAAGATATTATTTATCATGACCATGGAAACATTACATATAAGTATGAAAAAATTGAGACTTAAAAAAAACGTCTCAAATAAAAGTTATTAATTATTGCTTTTATAGCAACTTTTGCTCAATAAATTTTTTCGAAATATTTTTCTGTTGTGGAATATTCATAAAAATCTTAAAATCGACACGAGTAACTCCCATTTTTAGTCAACCGATTTTTACCAAAAGTTGATCAAGTCGTGCCATTGATGGCAGAAGCTTAAATATGAAATTTCATAATAATCCTTTCAGCCGAATTTGCTCTGCACGTGTACACAGACGGACAGACAGACAGACGGACAGACAGACAGACGGACAGACAGACAGACAGACCGACAGACTTCATGCAAAAAATAGTCAAAACGTTATGTAGGGACCTCAATTCGTGGAGATCCATCGAAATCTCGAAATCTGTATGATCACAATACCTCCCTTATATATGTTGGCGGTCGGTAAAAATGGGACATCCTTAAAAACTTACCGTTTTAATAGGAAACTATAAGTATTGGGAGTTAATAAAGTGTTTATATAACAAGTCTGTATAAACAAATATTTTTTGTTGCTAATTAAACAAATTGTAACAATAAATAATGCCTGATAGAACGAAGACTATATAATATCGCATATTAAGTACGTAAGTTTAAAAACAAATAACTCGTTGTTAAAATAAAATTTTGGTATTAGTTACCCATCTTAGGGATTTTAAACTCCTACAAGTATTCACAAGCTTGTTCAAGCAACTCATAATACACGACACCAAGCTGATCCCACCAAATACACAGCATGAGTTTTTTCCGCGAATATTCGGTTTGGCTGACAATGTTGAAGCATGGCCAGATGATCCTCATGATTTTCTCTTCTTTGGGTTATCGTAGTGGATCCATTTTTCATCACCAGTGACTATACGATGCAAAAAAACATTTATTTTATGCCTGGCAAGCAGCATTTCACACGTACAAAATCGGCGTTCAACGTCTCTCTGTTTCAGTTCTTATGGAACCCAATTTCCTTGTTTTTGACTCATTCCCAACGATTTTAAATGATGTGAAATTGTTTGTTGAGTCACTTCTAATATAAGTGCAAGTTCTTTTTGCGTTTGGCGCGAATTTTCCGCCAATAATTCCATGTCTTCGTACACTTTCGGCCTTCCACTACGTTCTTTGTCTTCCACGTCAAACTCTTTTTAAACTTTTGAAACCACTCACGACAACTACTCTCACTTAAAGCAGTCTCACCATATGCTTCTACAAGCAATCGATGCGCCTCAGATGCAGATTTCTTCAAATTAAAGACGTAAATCAAAAGTTCCCGCAAATGACGCGTATTCGGCATAAAACTTTTCGTACGAAAAAAATTATGTGATGCTGATACGGAGTCACTAATACTACAAGGATATGTTGTTACCAGATGTCCAAACTTACGATATTACGTTTTACATCTGACAATTTCAACATTATGGTGGGGCCATCTTTTGTCAAACGGCGGAAACTTATTTGTACTCCGATAAAATTATGTGACATGTTTATTTAATACGTCATGAAACCATCTACCACTAAATGACATGGTTACGTCTTCTTTTTATATTAAAAATATTACAATACTCACACCTTCTAACTCAGATTTATATATTAATTCTGGTAACAAAGTACAAATTCCCAAAAGTATACAGAGAAATTAGAAACAAGATCGTGTTGTTCTCTCGAGTTTTAAGTGCGTAGACGCACTTGTCGACTTGTCTATAGAAATTCATACATCACCACTATTTCCACAGTATTCTGGTTCTGGTTACAATGAGGCTTTAAAATATTACCTTTAGGGGAAAATTTATTGTTGTTTTGTTATTAAGATGTAGGTTGGTAAAATTGCTTTTGTAAGGAAACCACGAAAATATTCTCCATGAAAACCAAATGAGTTTTGGTTAAATGAAAACTTGAGAATTCAATTAGAAAATAATGGAAAGTGATAAGAATAGACTCTATGGGATTACTGGTTATTTTAAATTTATTTTATTACCAAATTACTATGAAAAAATAAATTAAAATAAATTAAAAAGGCAGTTTACGGTAGGGATGGGAAAAAAACATCGATGTATCGAAAACATCGATGTTTTTACCATCGATGGTCAGCTGGCGATAGTATCGATAAAACATCGATGTCTACTACCGATATCGATGTTTAAACTTTGAAATTCAGAAACTACCGCTAGAAGCGCTGGAATATTAAAAATTTAATTTTTATTAAAATTAGTACACAAAATATAACCGCCATCTATTGTGATATAACAATACTAATAGTGTTAGTTCTTATTCTTCTTAGCAGTTAGCAGAATACGAAAAAATAAGAAGAAACTTCTAATTTTTGCAAACAATGCGAACGACCAAAGAGGCCAACACACTATTTTCTTTTTGTGTCTTGTTGAATCTTTCCCAGTTGTTATTCCTCCAATCCCTGGATTTTTGTAAGTTGTCATTAGCTATTTTTTTATATATTGAAGTTGATCAAAAGCTTCAATTAATCGGTAAAAGTAACTAGAATTGAAAATCTAGTTCCGCCTAAACCAAAGGAACAGGCTTTATTTCAACTTAAAAAAGTATAAAAATAATTGTGTATGACAGTGTTATTTTTATGTTAAATAATATAGTGCCTGTCGTCTAAAACAGTGTTTCTCAACCTTTTCTGGCATGGGACCCCCCCAAAATAACTTAAATAATGTCTGCGGCCCCCCTATATATATGTATATGTGTGTGTGTATATATATATATATATATATATATATATATATATATATATATATATATATATATAGGCTTACCATAATTATGAAACTATTAACCGGTGTGTATATATATATATATATATATATATATATATATATATATATATATATATATATATATATAGGCTTACCATAATTATGAAACTATTAACCGGAACAAGAACGGGAGCTAGGGCAAAGGAAAAAAATTAACCACAAAAAATTGTTTTATTATCAAGTCTTACAAAAGAAATATGCAGATGGTCTGCTGCAGCAGAAAGTTAATTATTTTATTTATTGTACCAGTACAACAAATATTTTTAAGAGCAGGTTCTAACTTATAAATTGTTGCTGCTATACCAATATAATTCAATATTCATTTTGTCAATAATCGGGATTTATGAAAATGATTTAAAAAATAGTTTTGTTTCTCTAGTTATAGCCGATAGTGTATGCATGTACATATATGTTTCTATATTGTCCATATAAGCACATTCTACATAACAATAACTTACATTATAAAATTAACAAAAATTTCTACAAATACCTTTCCAGTCGCTCCAATTTTGATCTGTATTAAGTCCAAACACTAAAGTCTACACTATAACACACTATTTCAAGTATTTTATGCACTTTTATCACTTAAAAATAACTAAAAACGTCAGAAAAAAATGAAGACGCCACTTGCAAAAATCACGTATCACTACGTATCAAGATGGCTAATCCTGATAAAGCTCATTAACGAATATAGTCATTAACAATTAATATATAAGGAACAGAATTGCTTAAAATAATTCTTTATGAGAATAAACACATATATTATCATTTTATCAATAGTATACAGGTGGCTTAAATTGAACTACCGGGCCCAATACACTATTTTTTTATTATTGAAGATGAGGTATAACGTTAAATTTTACATAAACATGTTTTTAATATCTGTTACGATTACCTATAATGGCTTGCAAGTATTTTTATTTACAAGTGTTCCATTGTTCCAAGTTGCTTTCCATTTTTAACACTTTCGCATCCTTACTCTTAAGCTAACAGTAGCTCGGAGCATAACAAAAAATATTGCAAGTTCAAGTCGTACCTACTTGAAAGTACTTGAAGTACCTCCAACGCGAACCGTTTTAATTAGTTTAAATTAGTTGTCGAAATAAGTAAAATTTATTTTATTTAAGTTTAAAAGGTATATTTTAATGAATATAAATGTCATATATTTACGAATATATGTTGCAAAATTGAGTGTTTTTCTATTATAATTTCATGCTTCGATTTTACATGACTTCGCGGTCCCCCGACGAAGCTTTCACGGTCCCCAGGTTGAGAAACGCTGGTCTAAAACAAATTTGAAGCGAGATTCTGAAATGTAACGAAATATTCCGAAGCTTACCGAAGTGTCACCAGTTATAACTTGACTAAAAACATTTTGGAATTTTTCAGCGGCTGGTATTTAATTCATCTGAATTTAATAAAATAACGTATAGAAATGTCTAGTGTTTCGTAGGCATAAACAAGAAACTCTAGACACTCCTATGTGCTTTGACCGATATGAACAATATTTTGCAGATTTATTCTCTAAGAAACTGCGATATATATATATATATAGCTCTAAACGAAGTATCTCACTTATTATTTACTTAACAGCAAATATATATAAAATAATGATTTAGAATAAAAATCGATTATTTTCTGTTCTAATTGAATTGAATCTCTCCTATTATCATTTACGTAAGTGCAAAAATGTAAATTGCAAAAACTGTTCGAAGCGTGGGTACTCCAGGTTGTTGAAAAATAAAACTAGTATAATCTGTCTCAATTTGTAATACGAAACTAGATCTGGTTACTTTAGTGACTGTTGTGTTGTAAATAGACTTTTGTAGAATCATGTGAACTTGTAAATCTGGCTTTTAAAAGTATGGCTAAGTTTCATCATATTGAGGTTATTACTAAATTGACATGTTAAAATTGTGATTGACATGTCAAATATTTTGATTGTATATATTAATATTTATTTCATCAAACTTTCGATTATTACTAGTATAATAGTAAAAAAATATTACGATTATCAATGAAATATCGTGATAAAATATAAAAAACAAAAATACATATTATATAATAATAATTTATCATTTTAGTGCTGCCCTTAAAATCTTATTCTTGTTTTGCAAGATTTAATAACATATTTAAACAAAAATATTAATTTTTTTGAATGTAAATCCCAAATTTTTCTCTGCAAATCTTTCCGAAACATATAGTCTGTGGTTCTATCTGTTTTCTTATTATTACCTCTCCCCATGTTCGTCGGTCTTAAATTTTCTACACCTTCATTTAAAATTTTTCTTACTTCTCCTTCAGAAATCTAAAGAAATTGAAATGGGTAAATTATTTTATATTTCACAACAAAAAGGACACCAAGATTTACTGAAACCAGTGGCGAAAGGAAACCTCCGCTAGACTTGCCCTCCCATAAAAAAAATATTTAAAAAAAAAATAAACTAAAAAAAAAAAAATTTTTAAATATTTAGATAAATCTTCAAAAATACATCAAATTATGTTCTATACAAATTTTTGTCCAAGGCTTGCTTTACTAGTTACGAATTAATTATCATGACCATGGAAACGTTACATATAAGTATGAAAAAATTGAGACTTGGAAAAATTTTAAATAATTTTACAAAAAATTTTCGAAATTTTTCGTTTTATCAAAAAACGTGTCAAATAAAAGTTATTAGTTATTGCATTTATAGTAACTTTTGTTCAATAAATTTTTTCGAAATATTTTTCTGTTGCTAAATATTCGCAAAAATATTAAAATCGACACGAGTAAACTCCCATTTCTAGTCAACCGATTTTCATAAAAAACAATAGGGTTCTTCCTATTTAATAGGAGAATTTTTTAGTACCAGAACGAACTCTTTAAGTTAAACCGTTTTTGAGTTATCGTGTATACACACAGACAGACAGACAGACACACACACACACACACACACATACGGACGGCACTTCGAAAATAGGTTTTTTAATTCCCTGGACCATGAAACGTGGTCATCCGTCAAAATCTCGACATCGAAAATTTTCGCGATTACAATACTTGCCCCTTATATATTAAGGTCGGGCAAGTAAAAATATCTGCCACAAGGTCTATAATTTCGCTTCTTTTTAATTTTGTTCCATTTTTTTCTAAAAGTTTTCCATAAGCGTTATATATGTGTTTTTTTGTATATTTATCTAATTGTTGTCTCTTATGCATATTTTCTGATGTTATGTTCTTATTTTGGTTGTATAAAAATACTTTTCAATTAAAAAAATAAATTGACATATAATTTAATGTCAAATATGAATTGTCAAATGTTTTGAAAGGTGCCATTTCAGCAGTACCACCCTAAGATGATATTTTAAATAGACAACATAAAAAATGAAATTTTCCTCTTAGTTTCGTATTACAAATTGAGACAGATAATATACGAAAATATAATTTTTTTATAAATCGATCCAATATTACACAATCGTGAGATTTTTGTTATTAAATGAAATCTCAAAAAGCCTAATATTTTAAAACTACCCAACTGAGAAAGTAATTCAATTTAATACTTAAAAATAATACCCAGAAAAGCCTTAATAAAATACTGAAATGCTATCCAGAGTAGGACTAAGGGGTCGTTGTTCGAATCCAGCTTAATGCGTACCAGAGTAATTTACATATAAATACAAAGACTGATGAAAAATCTTGGATAATGTAGAAATTCAAACAGTGGCGTAAATTCGCCGATACAGACCACTTTAGTCAGAAGGCTGAAATGTTTGCTGTTTGTGACTTAGCACCTTGCAAGCGCAAAATCTAGAGGAAAATGATTTCGTGCAATCTTTGATATTTGTAGTTTAAAAATGTATAGATTCTAATAAAAAGTTTGTCTTTGTTTTTATTTTATTTTTTTAATATTAGTTTTAATGTTTTGTAGGTATGATCAAGATACCAAGTGATAAACCATTAAGGCCCGGTTTTTCCACCTTCAGATAAAGTTCCAGGTAACTATCTGACAGATAAGGTTATTTTTAACTTCATCTGCTGAGTAAATGTCATCCCTTCTATCTATACAAATGTATCTATCAGATAGTTATCTAACGGATAATGAGACTGGCGTATTGAATTCGCTGTCTGGTATTGACCTTTATTCAGCAGATGAAGTTACAAATAACCTTATCTGTCAGATAGTTACCTGGAACTTTATCTGAAGGTGGAAAGACCGGGCCTAAAACAATCGAAAATATATTACCTAAGATTGAAATATAGTACCTAAGATAGTGGCGGATCTACAGACGAGCTAATAGGGCTTAAGCTCTGGGCCCCGGATCCCCAAGGGGCCCCCAACCTCTCGGACAGATACCTATTATATTCTATTACTTTGGATTTGGGAGGTAAATACTTTTTTTTTTTTTGCTCTTCACTGAGATTTGGGAGGTGAGGACCTTTTTTTTTGCTCTTCACTTACATTTGGCAGGTGAGGACCTTTTTAGGGTTTTGTAGGTATGACCAAAAAACCCTTATACCGTTATTTTGTCGTCTGTCTGTCTGTCTGTCTGTCTGTCTGTCTGTCTGTCTGTCTGTCTGTCTGTCTGTCTGTCTGTTCGGTAAAAATTGTAGCCAAACGGCTAAGCCTAGAGAGTTGAAATTTGGCATGCTTATACAACTCTTTGACCCACACATAGGAAAAATACTAAAACATCTAAAAAACATATCCCCCTAAAAATATAAACAAATATATGCTCATCGAAAAAAAAAAATATTTTTTTACAATTCTGTGTAGGGTATCAAATGAAAGCCCTTGGTACGTGTATTAACGATCAAAAATTTATTTTTGCAAAATAAATTATTTTGAGGCGGCTATCCTGAACCATTATTACCTTTAAACACTTTGATTCTCGCCGTAGATATTCTGGACCGGCCGTCTTGTATTAAGAATATTTTTGAATTATCGTCTGATAAAACCTGTCCGTGCCAATCAATGGTGACTTTGATTCGACACGGATTCGAGGAAAAAATGCATGATTTTTATCAATAAAAATTAGTCAGTACCCACTGTCGAAATAAAATTAAGCCTAAGCACTAAAAAAATCGGATAAGACGGCGGTTCATTTTCCTCTCTCCGCGTTACTGGAAAAATGAAGATACACCAGAAGTTGAATAGAACATACATACCACACAATATAATAGTAGATACGCCAGTGAACGCAAATGATTCTTTAACAAAATATGAATATGATATTTTATTTATAAAATCTGTTTGTGAAAGATTTTATTAAAATTTTAATGTTGGCTTTAAAACATGTTTTATTCTTTATAAAAATATTAAAATAAAATATTAACATGACATGTGAAAAAAATATTAATATTAAAAGTTACTTATATTTCATACAAGTTGTTAAGGGAATATTAAAGCATGAAGTAATTTTAAAATATATGGAGAAATAACGAATGAAAGACGAAGAGAAATGTTTAAAAAATTTCACATTAATATTAATGTAAATTATAATATGCAAATATAATTTTATGTTTTCACTAAATATAAATATTTTTTTATTTCAGGAGGGAACCTCCGCCAACGCTTTTTATAAAGCTCAAACATTATTGTATGGTTGTGTGTGTTTGTGTATGCGTGATTAAAGGATTCCACACACCAAAGCGGCCGCGGTGGCGGCCACGGTAGCGATACGACTAGCGATCAGGTCTCCTCACACTAACGCGGCGGGAGTGGCGGTAGCGGTAGCGATCAGTTAGTGAATCACGGTATATAGTTGTATGATAATATTGATTACGAGAACACAATAGAATAATTAATTGTATGTAGAGGAAAAATAATAATCTACTCACATTCTGTTACAAACAGTTAGGCGGAACTAAATGGGAATTTCGTTCTTTTAGGTTGGAAAAGGGACCTTGCTTGGGTTATTTCATTTTTCACGTTGGAATGTCAAAATTTAAAATTCCAACAATGAAACCATGGAAACGAATGACATATGTCAAACTTAAATTAATTTTCTTATATATTTTAATGACAAAAAATAAATAAATGGGATATTTGTATTAAGAATGACACAAAAAATCAAAATATAAAGAAAATGACATTTTAAAATGATATTAACCTTAACCAAAAAATGTTTGTTGCAAGTATGATTTACAAAGCTTAAACAAAACGGCTGAAAAGCATGATTTAAACGATGAAAGTAACTAGATTGCAAAATCTAGTTCCGCTTAACCGTTTGGAACAGACTTTACTATCAATTTCCAAAACTTTTCCTATTTCGTTCCACACTTTATTTGTTTTCCTAATATTCTTGTAATCAGGATGTGCTAAGTCATACAAAATTAAATGATCCTTTACTGATCTATGATTTTTTCTGTTAAATTATCTATTTTCGACATTATTTTCTTAAATATATTCACTCTGTGGTATATAAACAATGAATATCGCGCGGCCTAACGCAACATGTCGAGTTCGGCCGCCAGTCTTTGGTGATCGCTAGACTGAACGCTGCATTCGGTGGCGTTCTCAGATAGCTGAACGCTTGTATGTGCGTGGTCTCATTGTATTGTATAGGTTGCGTTAGGCCGCTGCCGTATCGCTACTGTGGCCGCCACCGCGGCCGCTTTGGTGTGTGGAATCCTTAAGTCCATGCGTGCGGGATTACGCACATGCGTGCGGGAGGACAGGCGAGCGGTCTGAAACGCAGAGTGGGTAGACCACGTACTTTTTCATTCAAGAAATTAAACATTTTTAGACCTATACTAGCTGGAGTACCCGTACTTTGTATGGTTCTTGTAATGAACATTTTTGCTGTAACGCAAGTGATAAGTGAGATATTTCAATTTCAAGTAAAACAAAAAATAATCGTTTCTTTATTCAACTCCACTCTCTTGTAATTTTGTATATATTTTTGATATTAACACACTATATGCCGGGCGGGTATTTGTACCCGGTTTGAAGATTGCCGTCTAAAGGCCGGGCGGGTATTTGTACCCGTTTGAATGTTTATACTTTAAAAGCATGACAAGAGATGTTTACTTTATCGGTTTATGTATTAAACTAAACATAATAAACGTAGAGAGACAAAAGCACATCTACTATCTACTATTATATTGTACAAGTGTTGGTATGTATGTTCTATTCAACTTCTGGTGTATCTTCATTTTTCCGGTAACGCGGAGAGAGGAAAATGAACCGCCGTCTTATCCGGGTGATATTTTTTTAGTGCTTAGACTTAATTTTATTTCGACAGGGGGTACTGACTAATTTTTATTGATAAAAATCATGCATTTTTTCCTCGAATCCGTGTCGAATCAAAGTCACCATTGATCAGCACGGACAGGTTTTATCAGACGATAATTCAAAAATATTCTTAATACAAGACGGCCGGTCCAGAATATTTACGGCGAGAATCAAAGTGTTAAATGGTAATAATGGTTCAGGATAGCTTTTTGGACGTGCGAGATAATATTTTGAGGTATCAGAAAACATTTTTCAAAGAATATGGTCCATTATTAGAGCATTTTGAGGCAAAAATATGCTTACAAGGTTTCAAAAAGTGACAGCTGTCAATTTTTTTGCATTTTAAAATGGGACGAGATTTCACAGTTTGAACGTGTTTCTTGACAGAAGAATACTTATTAAGGATTTAAGGTGAATTAACGATAAAGTTTAAGACATTTGCAGGGCGAATTTCCATACAATAGTGTTAAAAAAAGATTTATATATATTAAAAATTTCAGGGTTAATCAAAGTGTTAAGTGGTGATAATGGTTCAAGATAGCTTTTTTGACGTGCGAGATAATATTTTGAGGCATCAGAAAACATTTTTCAAATAATCTGGGCCATTATTGGATCATTTTGAGGCAAAAATATGCTAACAAGATTTCAAAAGGTGACAGCTGTTAATTTGTTTGCAATTTAAAATGTGACGAGATATCACATTTTGAACGTATTTCTTGACAGAAGAAAACTAATTAAGTCTTTAAGGTGAATTAACGATAAAACTTAAGACATTTGCAGCGGGAATTTCTATAAAATAGTGTTAAAAAAAGATGAGCGACGAGTTTTATAATCGACAAGTGCGACAAAATGCCTTATTATATTAAAACGAGTCGCGTTGAGACTAGTAAAAATATATTTATGTAAGGTAAATATACAAAGACGTAGAATTTTGCAAATATCGTCCAGTGATTCTGAAGAAAGTGACGATGAAGAAGTCGAGTGGTCAGAACGTGATAATCCTCCAATTATTGAACCGTTTTTAGGACAAAGTAGTGTTTATGTGATGCCAAATAATCCAGAAAGTGTGATTGATATAGTTCAACTTTTCATAGGCGATGATTTGTTTGACTATAAAAAAAGATATATATACGTCAAAAGAAACCAATCGTTACCACACACAAAATGTTGACAAGTTTAAAGACAGTAAAGATAGTAGGGATGAGTATTGGTCTAGAGACAAAACCATTGAAACCCCAATTTTTTTTTTTGAAACCCCAGTTTGAATTTCAAATATGCATTTTTTCGCAAATTTTGCCGGCTACACAGCCTGTTTGGTCAGTTTAACAAGCGGCATATAGTGTGTTAAGACAATAATGAGATACTTCGATTGCCCGTGATAGCCTTCCTCATAGCTCCCCACATACAGCCTTGGACAAATGTATGGAGCACCCTACGTTTTATTAAATTACAAGATTATTACAGGAAAAATGGTAAATAAAATAATACATACAGCTTTTAATGACAATTTTAACCAAAATTATTAATATTTTTGTTAACTCCTCGTGCTTTAATTGTCGCACGTACCCTTATCAAAAAACTGCTGATTTTGATGTGATTATAGAACAAATACTCCTAGACATCCAGTATTATGTTACACTTATTAAATACCTACAAAATCCTGAAATGTGTAGAAAATCACACTTCACATAATTTTTTTTATATCTCGTAAAAGTGATAGTAAAAAATAACCTCCTAATTTTTTAACTTTGTTTCACTTAATTTGAGTTTATAAAATATACAACAGAAAACAGACCTCATTAATTTTCGTCTCGTATTTCACGTGTATTCTGGTAAAGAGAAACATGTAATTAGTGTTAAAAAAAAAACATTTTAATGTTCCTCTCTTAATTGCTGCCTCTTGTTCCATAATTCCATTTAATAATTTGTACTTTTCAGGGAATCATTTTTAAAATCTGAGTGAAGTTCATAAAGCGCAACCAACATTAATTCAATGAACGAGCTTCTGTTTTTTTGTCAAAACGAGACGAATCTCTTGACAAATATTAATATACACACTACACTGATTACCAAACGGGGTGTATGCAACTTGCATTGCATCAGATGGACTGCAAATTCTAATTTAAAGGAATAGTGATATGAATAAAAATGTGGGTGCATATGAACACTAGATTCTTTCTGATAAATGTAATATTTATTATTCTTTAACTGTTTAAAATATTTTTTTCATCTGATATAATATTGTAACGGGCTACGTTTCTCAGTCTTCACTGACGGTGTGAATTAATGAATGTACACACAAAGAAAGCTGATTAACGGGTGTATTCTGTACGAAATGCGTTAAAATTAGCGTCAGGTTAATATTTTTATTTTAACTCCATGTCTAACGTGTATAGCTAATCTTTCGTATATTGGCTCAATTATATTTGTTGTAATAAGTGAAAATGGCGAGTTCTGATTCATGTTTGGATGAGTTGTTTCTAACAGAATCACTATATTTAAAAATTGATGTGAAGTGTGAATATTCACACATTTCAGGGTTTCGCAGGTATATAATAAGTGAAGGCGGTATGCTTAGTGTGTAGGACAAATTTTACTTTGTAGTAATCACGGCAAAATGAACGATATTTTTAAAATAATTTATCGTCTGTTAATCATATAATAAGACTGGTTATTAAATTTACGCTCTTAAAAATTAAATACATTTGTCAAAATATAACTAGAATTTTGACAAAATAATTTCAACATAATAAAATCAAAAAAAAAAAAAAACAGAAAAAATAAAATTCATTCCGTACTCGAACTCGAAACCCTTCGTTTTCCAGCGCATTTTAGCTTACAACACCAGTGCTCTAACCCATTACGCTATCGCACGCTTTGCGTGTGAGTGTCTTACATTGGTATAACTTTTGTACTTTGTGAACCAAAAACCACAAAAAATGCGTTATTTTCCGAAAACATAATCTGATCAAAAATTCCTGTTGTACTATTTCAGTTCACACCAATATACATTACTTAGAATTTTTTTAGATTTTTAGTTTAAACCATCTGGGCTACAGGGTGTGGGACAAATTTTTTTTTGCACAATTTTGGAAAAATCGCGTCAAAATAATTTATTTTGCAAAAATAAAAATTTGATCGTTAATCCACGTACTAAGGGCTTTCATTTGATACCCTACTCAGAATTAAAAAAAAAAATTTTTGTTTTCGAAGAGCACATATTTGTTTATATTTTTAGGTGGGTATGTTTTTTAGATGTTTTAGTATTTTTCCTATGTGCGGGTCAAAGAGTTGTATAAGCATGCCAAATTTCAACTCTCTCGGCTTAGCCGTTTGGCTACTATTTTTACCGAACAGACAGACAGACAGACAGACAGACAGACAGACAGACAGACAGACAGACAGACAGACAGACGACAAAATGACGGTATAAGGGTTTTTTGGTCATACCTACAAAACCCTAAAAATGGACCCAAAAGGAAAGGTATACATGCAATAAACCAAGAGAGACGTAAATATGGAGAATACCACCACATTTTTCCTCAATTAAAAGAAGATGATGCAAGATTTTTTAAATATTTTTTTGTTTCGGCGCTGACAACAAGCTGCTTAAACTGCTTAAACGTTTCGGTAAGCGGGTAACCGACACCGACCGGCGCCGACCAGTACACAGCGTGCGCGGTTATATTTAAAAACATGAACAGATACTGCGGCAGATCAGCGCTTGTTGCCAGTAAAGCCGGTGCCGGTTTTCTGTATGTTCGCGGCCTTACGCACCAAAAACAATAATCAGTAGTAGGCGAGAGAAGACAACTTGGTTGCATTACGTTGCGCTTAGAGATAGAGTTCAGTTGTTTTTTAACATAATAAAATTATGATATTTTATCGTTTGAAAAAGGAAAATCTGTTAACTCATTCATTAATTCATAATTAATTACTTTGACCTGCATTTATTCTGTAATAACACTAAATAAAAAAAAAATAACATTAACAATATAGTTGTTGCAATATTTTACAACGTATTACAATTGCTATTTAAAATTCTTAATTTTAAAAAATTAGTAATTGCACAAAATTCTGTTTCCAATTCGCAGCAAATAAAATAAATTGAAGAACATTTCTGAATACATTATTTTCAGTCCATTGGATCGACCTTGTAACATTTTTCTCTGAGAGCTCCCAATGGTTGTGGTGAACATTTAGCTTGGGAATTACTGAATTTCAAACTGCTAAATAATGTACTTCCAAATAGTGCTACCATTTTATTTATAGTTATTTTAGTGATAGTCGGAAACACAGTTCTTTTCAAACTTTGAAACTATAGAATAACTGATAAATTATTTAACTCATGTTAACTATTGGCCTTATACAAATCCACTACCTTGATCTGTTACATGAAGACCACAGAAGAAAAATTATGAAAATTGAGATAGCAGTGCTACACTTATGGTGTTTTTTTTTTTTCTACCTAGCCTTACCATAAATACTTTCACAAAGTTTTTAATGCAATTCCCATTAGAAACTGAAAGTTATTTTAATTTTATTTTAGTGCATAATACATAGATGTACTTTAAACAAAAAACACCAATCAATATACAAAATGACCACTTCTCAACTTTACTACGAGGGTTACCTATTATGTTTTTACAAACGACCACTAGATGGCAATATTGAAATGTGTCATTTCTATATTCGTAAAATTTTACATTTGTTATGGTGAAATCAGTGGCAGCTTATAAGTTAACCGAGTAGTTTGGTTTGCAGAATTTCGTCTTGGTCGTGCGTCCGTCAGTGATGAATCTCGTAAAGGTCGATCAAAATCGGTGATTCAAAATAACATCGATGCTGTGCGTAAAATGATTGAAGGAGATCGGCATGTGACTTACCGTGAGATATAGGCATCCTTTGGCATATCACAGACTACAATTCATTTGATTTTGCATGAAAATTTAGCTGTGAAAAAGATCTGTTCCCCATGGATTCCGCATAATTTGACCGAAGCTCAAAAAATGACCCGCAACCATTTCTTTAGAGCAGTGGTTCCCAAACTTATTTTGTCGCGGAACCCCAATGCGCTGTTCAAAAAATTACGGAACGCTTTTATTGGAATTTTTTTTAATACAACTATAAATACAAAAAAAAAAATACATTACATTACTGCAAACATTTTCCTTTTATAAATACGATAGAAAAGTAGTTGTTTATAAATTAGTAGTAATTTTCATTGTCTTCCTGAAAACTAGAAATTAAAAAAAAAAAAATCATGAATTCATATTTTTCATTTAAAGTGTGAAACTCTTTGCAAATACAGCTAGGTTTAATGAGAAGCATGCTTTTGCTTTTTGAATTCTAATATCCTTTCAAAATTTGGTATAATGTTGGATAATCAAATTCGCATATCACACTTTGGGAAACGCTGCTTTAGAGGATTGGAGAACATTTTAATACTGAATGGTATACAATAATTGTTTGCCAAAAGTCATCGACCAAATCAGGAGAAACAACCAAAAACGTCGCATCATTCTTCATCATGACAATGCAAGCTCCCACAAAGCACGTCAAACAATTGGTTATTTGAAGGAGAAAAACATCGAATTAGTGTCTCCCTGCCCGCATTCACCTAATTTATCCCCTAACGACTTTAAGTGTCCTGGCTCAAATTTAATAACTAATATCATTCTAAAATAATTACCACCAAAATTCCTAGCGTCACTTTTCATTGCTTGTTTGTAATGTTTTGCTATTTTTTCCTGTGTAAAACCACCTTTAGGGACCTATTATTATTATGGTAATAACTTAAGACAAACCTATTGTAATAAATCTAAATGAAATCAACCAAGAAATTGTTTTTATTTCTTTATAAAAACATTTATATTCTGTTTGCTTCAATTTGCAAAGATTAACCAATTTAAATCCTCATTGAAATGAAAAGAAAAGAATATTATCCTGCATAAAATGTAGCAAATCCTTATAACAGCAATCGATTTAATCTGCAGTATCTGCAGGTCAAGGTCTGTAGAATACATCCGTTTTCTTCAATTAATTCATAGCCCCAGTGCCTGTCAGGTGAACCAGCGGCTAAATCCTAATCGGAAGTGTGCTTTAAGAGGTCTCCTTAAATCATTATTATGTAACGCGGCTTTAAGTACTCACCTTAACAAAAGTGTCCTCAATTTTGGTCTGAAGAGGGCTCTGGAGTTGTTTTTGGGGTTTTGAACACACTCACACTCGCGCACTTTTCACTTGCATCTGAAAATAAAGAAATATCTATTAACTTGATGTTAAGTTTACACCTATGCATATCGTTCGCGTAATACTACAATAGGGTAACTCGAATTTGGGGTATTTTGAGATATTTGCACCTACCTATCCAATTATTTATTATCTTTGTAATGCTAAATCTAAATAAATATGCTATACAAAAACCCAGTAAACAAATAAATAAGTCCATTGTTGTTTATTACTCTTCAAAACTTAAAATTGATTTTCTGAGAAACTACTTATTTCAAGTTATCTCGTTGTAGTATATGTAGGGGGGGGGGGGGCGCAGACAATAAGTACATAATTTCGGGGGGTCCCATGTCAGAAAAGGTTGCGAAACACTCTCCTATTAGATAGATAAAAATTCGGAGCTAATTTTGATATACAGATGGTTACTAATTTAATTCAGATTGTTAGATTTGTATAAGAAACTTTTAATCTCTGAGGGTTCTATTAGGGCTGGCTCAAGGGTACCTTGTGCCCCGATGCAAAATTAGATTAACGCCCCCGCCACATATATTGTTTAAATAATTTTTTTGATAACGATTATAAAATAAAACAAAATAAAATAATCATTTTTAAGTACCATTTTTGGTATAATACTATTTTTATTTCATTTGATACCCTATTTAGAATTTTAAAAAAATATATTTTTTCGATGAGCTGATATTTGTTTAGATTTTTAGGGGGATATGTTTTTTAGATGTTTTAGTATTTTTCCTATGTGCGGGTCTAAGTGTTGTATAAGCATTCCAAATTTTAACTCTCTAGGTTTAGCCGTTTGGCTATAATTTTTACCGAACAGACAGACAGACGACAAAATGACGGTATAAGGGTTTTTTGGTCATACCTACAAAACCCTAAAAAACGATTTTAGGCAAATTATTTAATTTTTTTTGAAAAAAAAAAGAACTCTTAGGACAGACAGACAGACACACAGTGACGCTATAAGGCTTGTTTAATGGTCATACCTACAAAAAAGTTAATATTATAAAAAAAATATTTAAATTATTATTCAAAGACCTTACCTTTTTTGAAAATTTTCTCCACTTATGTGTCTCCCTTATGAAACATATATAAACCTATGTCGTATGTAAACCCACCATTAGTAAATTGATTTTTTTTCTGCTCACTTTCTTAAAAAATGTTTGTTTCACTTTTCGTTCAAGTACTCTCCCTCAAGATCTAGCAACATCAACACACACCAAATCCATTTACGAACAGCTCATAAAACATCTTCCACCTCCCAAAATACAAGTCAATAATCCCAACTTCAACTGGCCGCAAATATGGACTAATATCAACAGCAAAATCCTAGTACATTCCCAAAAAAGTCTATGGTTGGAAATAGTACACAACATCTACCCCACCAATGAAAGTTACTTTAGAACCAACCGAAGAAACAACCCATATTGTGAAAGTTGCCCGAACACGATTGACACAATAGCACACAGATTAGGTGAATGCATAAAAGTCATATATGGCACGCTGCTCAATAAATTCTGCTAACAGTAACAAAACATGTTTTCACAGTCAGAGATTTGTATCACCCCGATTATAAACTAAACTTCGGGTGTCACCAGAACATAGCAACATGGATAATTGGGAACACTATAGAATACATTATGGACCCTTTACACCAACCAACCTCCACACGGGACTTCGTAGACTATTTAAATGAAAGAAGACGGGCGATCCCAGATTCTACACGGTCGAAATCCTTTCGAAACCTCATATAGTCACTAATATGAACCATAATATATGTCATATAGTCTCAAATTATATATTGTAAATTGTATATGTATTTTAATTAAAAGACAATAAAGAATCTTATGGAAAAAAAAGTACTTTTAAGTAATTACAATATTTTATTCTTCGTTAAACCAAAAATAAATTCCCTGAGTAGAATTTAAAAAACGATGAAGGTTAAGACGTAACATCTGGAATACTAATTAAAACCGAAGTTAGCAATGAATGATGATTCAACGAGAAACCCAACTTCACCGAAACGGAAATATTTTAATTGTTTTAAAAACTAATTCAGGAAAGATGCTGAAGATGAAGAAAGAGAATACAAGACGTTCTGACAAAGTTCCTTCCGAAATGATAATGGGATTACATTGTCTAATTATAAAGAACAGATGCTTGGAAAGACTAAAATTCTGATGGAAAAATTTTACCCGCTGCCTGATATAATAATTATAATAAATCACTAAAATTAGGGAAAGTTTCAGATACATATTCCGAAAATAGGCAAAAGTGAGGAAAATTCAAAAAGTTCGTAATAACAAATTGTTCAAAGAGGTACTTATATTTCTACTAACAGGTTTTAGGTGTGTTCGATTTGCACATTTGCAGTTACTGTTAACTGCCGCGTTAAAAAAATCTGTTCGTTTTGTTTCGCAGTAACTGCAAATCTGTTCGATTTGTCGTAATTTACTGCCAGTTTATGACGCTACTGCGAAAAAGTTACAGCTGCTTCTCTTGCGGATTATTTGTTACGGCTGTGTTTGTTTACCTTTTTGAGTTACCATAGATAAAGAATAAACGGTTGGTACTTTGTTTTTGACTTTTTGACAGGAATATGGCTAGCATATTTGTTTTGATGTTTATACTATATTCTTTGATGGCTAATGTGGTACAAATTCTTTTTTTGAATATCCTGGGACAATAGTTTCTACAAAATTTTTCAGTTTTCCTATCCTGGGGCATTTTGTAAACCTCGCAAATACAGTTCATAACTTCATCATCTGAACTCGAAAAATCTAAATCTGAATCAGATGATTCTGGATTTGATAATATTTCAAGATCCATTAAATATATCAAATATTTTTCACCCTTTCGACACTAGGCTGGCCAGTTTTTTTCACAGAAAAAGAGTATACTAAAAAAAACAAAAGGCTACACTCCAAAAATTCAAATAATAAAAAACAGAGGTCCTCGTTCAAAAATACTAGTGACGAGCAAAAAAAAAGGTCTTCACTCCCAAAATAGAAGTGATGAGCAAATAAAAAAGGTCCTCACTTCTAAACTAGAAGTAATAAAAACAAGTGAAACATCAAAAAAGAGTATATTCAGGTTTTTTTTATAAAAAGTAAGAGTACAGAAAATATTACTCAAAAAAGAGTATAATACTCTTAAAAAGAGTACGTCTGGTCACTCTATTCGACAAACAAGATAATCTCCAAACCAAATCTTAAAAAGATTCTTAACCTGGAAAGTTATCTGACATTTAACATTTACGTCATAAGTACTTATACTTTACGTATAAACAAATCGAACAGAAAATTAAACTCGCTGTATGTTACCAGTTTTTAGTAGTAAACTGCTAACTGCAGCGTTTTACTGCTAGCGTTTAGCAGTATAACGCGAAGGTGCAAATCGAACATACCTTTTATTTATCCTCAAATCTAGTTTCTACCTTATTTGTGGAATATTCAGTGGTCCGAGTATTTTTTCTGTAGTGGCTACCTTCATTTCATAAAACGATGCGCCAACATCAGAGTGTTTAGCATATTTCGTGATACAATTAATATATAAAGCCATGTCTCAAATATAAAATTATAAATAATGTAGTAGATATATGCCTAAATAGTAGATGTAAGTAAAAAATATTCAATTTATGTCTATCTTCTAATACTTTTTCAGATTTTATGAAACTGGCATTTGTATTGCCGTTATTTAAAAAGGGTGATTTAGAAGATTCCAACAATTTTCTTCCAATTCCTCTACTACCAATAATATAAAAAAAAAATTGAAAGAATATTATACAATCAAATTGTAACTTATTTTGAAAAATATAATCTGTTTAATAAGCAACAATTCGGTTTCAGGAAAAATAAGTCTACAATGCCATTCTGATGCCATTTACTAATGAAGTATTGCTAGGTTTAGAAGCCCGTGAATACTGTCTGTCCACGTTTTTAGATTTAAGTAAAGCGTTCGACTGCGTGTCACATGAAATTTTACTGACTAAACTAACCAAGTATGGCTTTGACCAAAACAGTTGTACACTTCTGAAATCATATTTCATTAATAGTTTGCAGTATGTTAAGTTTAAAGACAAAGATTCAACACCCTTGCCTATTACCTGTGGACTTCCACAAGGATCTATTTTAGGACCTCTTTTATTTTTAATTTTTGTTAATGACTTTCCTTCGCGTATAAAGATTAATCCCATTTTATGCACGCTGATGATACCACGTTGTACCAAATCTCAAAACCATTTTGGTCAACTTATTTCAATTAATAACTCTATATATAATATTTTTACACCGAGTTTTAAATATTACAGGAATTTTAATAATACAAATAATTTGTCAGAACAATAAAATTCAAAGTGAAACCTGGAGTGATCCACAATCGACAAGGAAAAACGTATTAAATTTAGAGGTCTGAATGGTTGCACATCTTACCATATAACAAACTTGTTAGTGACAATGAACAGCGTACAAGCCATAATCTACAGTTTATTGATTTAAGAGCTCTGAATGCGGCTTAAGTGTGCTGCGAATTTATGGACGAGTTGTAAACAAACTACAAAAAAATAATAATTTTTTAAACATAAATTTATTATTAAAATACATACATGACAACATAAAATGTCAAAAAACAGACATAAAAATAAAATTGAAATCAATTTCGTAACAAATTTGCAGTAACATGGTTCTAAAAAATAAAATATGAAGAATTAAAGAAACACTGCAAAAATCAAGATAAAAAGAAGTTTGATTTAATTCTTCATTAACTCAAAATCATCTAAATAATAGACCAATCCATTAATAAAATCATTGATAGCAGCCATATCAACACCATTTGCTTTAGCTGCGTTCAACATATCAGTAACTGGTGCAGAAGCTTGTAGAGTCGCTATTTCATTTTTAAAATTAGCATCTTTAAGTTTATTAACAAGTGCACGGAACGCACTGCTGAATATAAATTTATTGACGAGGTACAGTTTGATTTCTGTCATAGGAATCGTCGGTTTAACTTCATCCAGGAGAGCTCGAAGACCACCACTATATGGACCAGAATTTCTTGAAATGTGACCAATGCCAATAATATCATGTAATTCGTTGACAAATCGGGGTACATCCACACTCACACTTTCTAACTCTTTTCTTACCTAAAATAATAAAAATAATAGTTAATGGTAAAACAATTAATAACTTAAGATTTATTTGCAAAACGGTTGTCTTTACGGAAAACGGACCAACACGGAGTTCAAATTAAATACTTAAATCATTTACAGGGCTATTGAGTTAAAAAAGTTAAACACTCTCTAAATTAAACACTTTCAAATTTAGGCAGTTTTTTTTTTATTTGTATACAGAGTATACCGTTTTCAAGTTCTGATAAACACATTTTAAGTATATTTTTGTGAATTTTTTTCTAATCTATGGTTATATTTATTCATTTTCAAACTAAGTACATATATAAAGTATGTTTTGAAAAAGATATAAAAAAATTTTGAAGGCAAAATATGGCGAAATGAGCCAGCTGTGGCAAATCTTCTCAGACTCCGGGAAAAAAATTAGATTTTGCGGTGACCAGCATAACTCGTCACTGGATCATCTGAAATAAAAAATCCAAAAAGATTTTGTTAGTTTATGAGTTTGCCGAGGTAATGACGTTGCGTTTTTATTTTTAAAATGATTTTTCAGTTTTTAGCGTTACTTAGAAGACAAAAAAAAATAATTCCCCCTAAAAAAAAACCTAAAAATGAGTATATTTGTGATTGTTAAATAAAAAAAAAACATGAAAATATCTCAACATCGTTACCTCGGCAAACTCATAAACTAACAAAATCTTTTTGGATTTTTGATTTCAGATGATCCAGTGACGAATTATGCTGGTCACCGCAAAATCTAATTTTTTTCCCGGAGTCTGAGAAGATTTGCCAGAGCTGGCTCATTTCGCCATATTTTGCCTTCAAAATTTTTTTGTATCCTCTTCAAAACATACTTTATATATGTACTTAGTTTGAAAATGAATAAATTTAACCGTAGATTTGAAAAAAATTCACAAAAATATGCTTAAAATATGGTAATTACAACATAAACATTGTTAAACCAGGTCAAAACAAAAGTACAATGATGTGTAAAAAATACAGTGTTCAAATAAACAACAAAATATACACTGATACCTGAACATTACATATACATATATCTCTTATTGTCTCACGGAACTCTTGTATTAAACAAATTTGACATAGCCTCATTGATAGTATAGGGAGGAACAGCCAATAAATGATTTTTAATCAATCCCTTGAAACGAAGAGTGGGTAGGCCACGTACTTCTTCCTTCAGAGAATTAAACATTTTAAGACCCACATAAATATGGTTCGATTGGGTTCGAAGTAAACGGCACTTAGGGAGAACCAAATTGTTCCTGTGTCGGGTTAAATGATCATGAAGTTCTTGGTGAGAGTAGAATCTCCTTGTGTTGGATTTTATATAGAGAAGACATTCTAGTGTGTATACAGCTGGTAAGGTAAGAATCCTTAATTTAAAGAAAAGCGGTTTACAGTAGTCCCTGTATTTGGCTGAAGCTAAAATTCGAATGGCTTTTTTTTGAAGTCTAAAAATAGGTAAAACATCGGGAGAGCTGCCCCAGAATATTATAGCAAATTGAAGGATGGAATGAAAAAAAAGCAGCATGTAGATGGACTAAAACGAACTATTATCAGAATTTTTTATTGTTAATTGTTTCTGTTAGTTGTTAAGTGTTTCCATTGAATCACGCCATTAAAAATAACTAGAAATATTTACTTACCTGTGCAAATTCAGGACTGTTTTCAATTGCACGTAGTTTTTGTTCAAAATCATCTGAAGTTACCCAATCCCAATCTTTCTTTACTTCAGCGTCACTTGCAATATATTTCTCTACAATTTCTTGAATCTTCTGTCTTGGTATTTTATCAATAAGACCTTGTAAATCGTTATTAACATTAGATCTAGGGTCTTTCAATACATTCTTCAAACTTCCAAAACCAAATCGAGGATCGCTGACACGATAACCACGGATACTGGCAGAAGCCAAATATGATGTCAACAAAATGGTGAAGAGAACTAAGGTCTTCATGGTTGTAAGAATTATTGTAGAATGGTCTTCTGGTAAGTTCTGGTTGTTTTTATACGTGATTTTTATCAAAATATTTATTTATTAAACAATGATAACCTTCATTCCAATTGAACTGTTGATTTGATCTGAAGAGAATTTATCTATTATTGTTTTAGAATTTAAATATTTGAACTATCTTTTTTTTTGCAATTTAAGTGTTTATTATCAAATTTTTTATCAAACATGAATCTAATCAGCGATTACAATGATCTAAGTGGTGCAAATGCGCACAGCCCGAGCCCAAAATTTTTATAAAGATAAAGTTTTTACAGTAAACAAAAAACATTTTCCTGGGAGTTAAAACTATTTTACGTTGACAAGTCATGACCCAGCAACGAGGATAAACGAAATGGGAAAATTAGACACAGGCTGGGCTACAAGCATCACGTGTCCAAACATATAATGAAATGACTATTAAATACTTGAGATATAACTTCCAAAAAAATCAGCTGTGGCCACCACAGGACCGACCGTCATCATAAAAACATAAAATACATTCTAGCAGCAGAGTAGAAATAACTTGAGGTTTGTTCGTTTGTGTTGCACCAGACTTGTCCAGGACAAGAGCAGCTGACGTCACTATATAAGATAGCATTGGTGGGGGAAGCTGTGGTGTAGTTCAGTGTAGGTTGGGCAACACAAACGAACACACCTTTGGCCTAATATTTTCTAACACAGATATTATTTATCATGACCATGGAAACGTTACATATAAATATGAAAAAATTGAGACAATAAATTTCGAAAAATTTTACAAAAATTATTCGAAATTTTTCGTTTTATCAAAAAACGTCTCAGATAAAAGTTATTAATTATTGCTTTTATAGCAACTTTTGTTCAATAAATTTTTTCGAAATATTTTTCTGTTGTGAAATATTCACAAAAATATTAAAATCGACACGAGTAAACTCCCATTTTTAGTTGACCGATTTTTACCAAAAGTTGATCAACTTGTGCCATTGATGGCAGAAGCTGAAATATGAAGTTTCATTAAAATCCTTTCAGCCGAATTTGCTCTGCACGTGTACACAGACGGACAGACAGACAGACGGACAGACGGACAGACAGACGGACAGACAGACGGACAGACAGACCGATAGACATCATGCTAAAAATAGTCAAAACGTTATGTAGGGACCTCAATTCGTGGAGATCCATCGAAATCTCGAAATGTCAAAATCGGTATGATCACAATACCTCCCTTATATATGTTGACGGTCGGTAAAAATTGAGACTTACAAAAAATGTCTCAAATAAAAGTTATTAGTTATTGCTTTTATAGCAACTTTTGTTCAATAATTTTTTTCGAAATATTTTTCTGTTGTGAAATATTCACAAAAATCTTAAAATCGACACGAGTAAACTCCCAGTTTTAGTCAACCGATTTTTACCAAAAGTTGATCAACTCGTGCCATTGATGGCAGAAGCTTAAATATGAAGTTTCAAAAAAATCCTTTCAGCCGAATTTGCTCTACACGTGTACACAGACGGACAGACAGACGGACAGACAGACAGACAGACAGACCGACAGACATCATGCTAAAAATAGTCAAAATGTTATGTAGGGACCTCAATTCGTGGAGATCCATCGAAATCTCGAAATGTCAAAATCGGTATGATCACAATACCTCCCTTATATATGATCGGTAAAAAACAGGTTCACAAAATATTGTAAAATATATTTATCCCCATAATTTTACTTTCACAGTTGTGTTATTATAACATTAAATACTCTTTACCTACGTTTCAAAATTGAACACCGGTGCGCTACAATCTTAAATTTATTTCCCTATATAGATAAAATATTGTATAATATTTGACTCGCATATGATGGCTTTATTTCATTCGGATGATTGCAAACTTGGTCTTCGGTACGGTTGGTAAACGTCATCCTCGTGAAATATAGCGTCCATCATATGCTTGTTTGATAAAATAATATTATTTATTTCGTTAAATACATATTTGTTTATATTTTTTTTTCACTCGATATAGTTTTCTAAATGTGGATCAAACAATTGTAAAAGCATGTCAAATTTCAACTTTTCAGATCCAGCTGTTTGGCCACAATTTCTACCGAACAGAAAGACACATGAGTGACGGTATAAGCATTTTTTGGTCATACCTACAAAAACAAAAACGGTTTTTCGAATTCTTAAAAATTTGAAAAAAAAAACAGTTAACTGGTTTTAGTTTTTACCGGAATAAACAAAATCTCTACTGAAAAGTTCACATACCTCATACTATATACTAGGCTCAAATTAGTATTTATATGCAGACAATAAATTATAACTACAACACAGGCCAAATTAGCTAGGTAACTAAAATGATACTAAAAATTCAATACATAGTGTTATAAATAAACAATATTATATTTTATAACAATAACAAATATGTAAAATAATATATTTTACAAATATAATTAAAACACGTGCTATGTTAAAATATTATTAATAATAATAGTATTGATGTTTAAAAATAAATAAATAGTTCAATAACTTTTAATTATAAACAATGTTTTGATTAATCAGTTTTGTGTTTAAAATGCTTATTCTAACTGTTATAATTGATAAAAAATCACCTAACTGGGTTAGCTAAGTGTAAAAAATCAGCTGTGGCCACCACAGCACCGACCGTTACCACAAAGTACTTGAACAAAATACTTTCTAAAGTTTGTACTTCATTACACTTTTCTCCTCAGCACCAGGGATGGGGAGTCGGCAGAAAAATTACTGACTCCGAATCCAAATCCCAACTCTGACTTGGATTCCGACTCCGACTCCGACTCCGACTCCGACTCCGACTCCGACTCCGACTCCGACTCCGACTCCGACTCCGACTCCGACTCCGACTCCGACTCCGACTCCGACTCCGACTCCGACTCCGACTCCGACTCCGACTCCGACTCCGACTCCGACTCCGACTCCGACTCCGACTCCGACTCCGACTCCGACTCCGACTCCGACTCCGACTCCGACTCCGACTCCGACACCAACTCCGACTCCGACTCCGACTCCGACTCAGATTTTTAGTTTAAACCATCTGGGCTATAGGGTGTGGGACAATTTTTTTTTGCACAATTTTGGCAAAAATCGCGTCAAAATAATTTATTTTGCAAAAATAAAATTTTGATCGTAAATCCACGTACTAAGGGCTTTCATTTGATACGCTACTCAGAATTAAAAAAAAAATATTTTTGTTTTCGATGAGCACATATTTGTTTATATTTTTAGGGGGGTATGTTTTTTAGATGTTTTAGTATTTTTCCTATGTGCGGGTCAAAGAGTTGTATAAGCATGCCAAATTTCAACTCTCTAGGTTTAGCCGTTTGGCTACAATTTTTACCGAACAGACAGACAGACAGACAGACAGACAGACAGACAGACGTCAAAATGACGGTATAAGGGTTTTTTGGTCATACCTACAAAACCCTAAAAAATTAACAAAAAATCTCAAAAATAATAATTTATAAGCTTTTCGCAGAACACTACAATTTTGCTAAGAATTACTTGCTGAGAAACACTGGTTTAAACAACAAAAAATGCCTTAAATTGCTTGTGAAACCCTGAAATGTGTAAAACTTCACACTTCATATGAAATTTTTGTATTATATAATAAATAGTTAGATATTCTAAAGTGTCAACATTGTAACTAGATAAAAACTATGAGGAAAGTTTAAATTTGATTTTAACTTTTATTCGCTCCTGAAAGGGGTGCGTTCAGAACTTTACAAACACATTATTTAGCGTGCATAAAGCTGTCAGGTGTATTGAGACCGCAGTTCATCCTTACACGTTCCTCTTATGAAGATAAATATTTCATAAAAACTTCGGGATTTTTAAATCACGGTGGCTTTTGTTGTTGATGTCGTTTCGAAAACTGATTTAAAGGGTCTTATTGGTTTCGGATTGTTTTGTTTTCTCTTTATTGTGATCTAGTATTCAGATGTGAATTTTATTCCTTGATATATTGAGAAAAAGAAAATAAAACAACTGAAAATTTATGTTTTAAAGCAGATGACACCGTAAAATTCCCAGTTTCGTGTTTCGGAGTTGATTTAGGAATAATCTTTTGTAAATTATACTTTAGCTTAATATTACAAATTGTCTTTTGTCTTCTCAAAGTTCTTATTTGTTTCAGAAGTAGACAACAATGCCGTGGCAAGGGATGTGCGATCGGGGTTTAGGAATGAAACAATACTAGGAAGGTGTCGATACTTTTCTTTAGATACTAGTATTTTAGTACTCATGAAAAGTCGTGCAAATTACCATCAAAAGATTCCAAGACACTGATACTTATGAAAACAGACTAAAAACCGGAAGAAAACGTGCAACCACTTTCAGAGATGATCGTTTTATAAAGAGAAGTGCTCTTCGTAAACGCACAGAGCTGACTGGTTATCTGTGGGAGCATAGAGAAGTTAAAATTTCTTCTAGAACAATTAGAAGACGTCTAGTAGAATCTAATTTGCATGGAAGAAGAGCTCGCCGAAAATAACTGTTGACCGAGCAACACAAAAAACTTCGCCTTGAGTGGGCCAAAAGACATTTAAATTGGACACTTGATGAATGACCGAAAATCATTAGATCTGATGAATCCAATGTAGAAGTAAGCATTGTAATGGTTTAATATACTTACGAATTTAACATAAAAATAAATTTCAAATAGACCGGGAGCTCATGACAGTTTTTGGTCTCCGATTTCATACAGCATGCCTTTTGGAGGAGAGAATATTTACCCTGTGACAACAAAAAAGGAATGGTACTAAACCCCTGCACGCTTTCCGGTCATAGGGAAAATTGCATTTCCACTTAAACACAAAATTTTTGTGCTTTTCTCTGATTTAATATTGCTTGCCCTTTTGTCAAAAGAAAGTTATAACAAATTTAAAGTCTTTTAAATATATGCATGCGATTCGGAGGGTCCCAAAGGGCTCAAACGGTCATGTGATCTTGTAATAAAAAAATATGATTTACCGCGTTTTCATACAGCATGCCTATAATTAAAAGACTTTAAATTTGTTATAACTTTCTTTTGACAAAAGGGCAAGCAATATTAAATCAGAGAAAAACACAAAAATTTTGTGCAAGTGGAAATGCAATTTTCCCTATGACCGGAAAGCGTGCAGTGTTTTAGTACCATCCCTTTTTTGTTGTCACAGGGTAAATATTCTCTCCTCCAAAAGGCATGCTGTATGAAATCGGAGACCAAAAATGTCATGAGCTCCCGGTCTAAAAGCAATTATTGCACTAACGATATAAAATTAAATTTACTATAAATTTACGAAATTAAAGTTTGATTTTTCTTTTGTGGATCATCTTTTTGGACAACCTGGGACCGTATTTGTAAGACGTCGCCCGTGTGAAGCTTTGCATCCTTACAGCATCATCCCTAGGGTCAAATTTGCATGTCTGCTAGTGGCTTAGGCGAAAAATTATTCTGCTCGTTATATTACCATGCTTAATGAAGTTTTGGAGCCATCAATATTAAAATTATTTGATGAAGACAATCCAGAATATGTTATTCAACAAAATTGTGCCCCCTGTGACAAAGCCAAAGCAACAAATGAATGGTTTTCCAAAAACAATGTTCCACTTTTCGCATGGTCCCAGAGTTACCAGATTTATCGCAAATTGAAAATTAATGGTCGATTCTGATAAACAAGGTATCTTTTTACAAATACAAATCAAAAGAAAAATTGAAGAAAATAATTGTGGATGAATGGTTCAATGTACAATCCGATGTACGTAAAAAACTTGTGGACAGTATGCCTAAAAGGGTACGTGCGGTAATTAAAGCACGAAGAGGTACCACGAAATATTAATAATTTTGATTAAACTTGTCATTCGGCCCGATTCTGTAAAAAGTTACTAGGTTAGTTGCTACTGAGTAACGTTGCTACGAAATAACTTTTATAGTAACTTTCTTATCAATCGCCAAACAATTGGTATTCTCTAAGCATAAGCACAAGCAACGTTCTTATAACAAGTTATATTTAGTAACGTTGCTACAAAGAACCGTGAATCTAGAAGCAGATTACGTTCTGCGCAGGCGAGGTATTCGTTTTTAATTGAGTTTGACAGCTATGCTGTGAGTTTCTGAGGTTAAACGAAAAATGTTTTGTAAACAAAATCAGAAAAAGAATTGCAAACAGATGGAAATTCTGTTGAATTTCCTGGCAAATAACCCGGTCATGGTCGGTGATACGAGTGTTTAAAAAATAATTGACAGGAATGAGTGGTGGTGCTGTGGTGATGTGCTATGTGGTTACTGTTTTCTATGTGGTGGTGCAAGTTATAGTCCAAATTTAAATGAATTGGGTGAAATACAGTTAAAGAAGTTCGGATAGCCATTGTACAGGCGCGCACTTAAAACATTGATCTGGGAAGGGTCCATTTTGAAAAAATATCTGTAATATAATACAAATGTATTGTGTTTTTATGGAGAGGACTGGGTTTATATATTAATTTAATTTTGATTATAATTTAATTTTTAATAATAAAAAAGGTGATTCTTATTTGCAATCGCTTAGTTTTTATTAAGAAAGTATTTTATTTTTCAAATCCTTGGGGGAGGGGGTCTGAACTCGTCGACCACCCTCTTGTGTGCGCGGCTTCTATTGACAGTCGTAGTTAATATATTTAAAAAATATTGTACTATTATACTATTATAAAACAAATGCAAATAAACAAAAAAAAAAATATAAATTGAAATAAAGAACTCGAAGAATTTTGTGCTATACAGAAAATAAAATAAAAATCCTTCTATAATTATTATCTCTATGTTGCCCTTCATTGTCAAATGCTTGAAATAATTCATTATTAAACAGAAAAATTGCGATTTTTCACGATTTTACCAAGATATTTTGAAGTTACTAAGTGTAGCAACTGCTTTCTGTTAGTTGTTATCCATAATAACTTTTTTAGCAACTAGTTACTAATTTCATAGTAACTTTTTTCTTACAGAATACGGATTTCGTGAAAGTTGCTAAAAAAGTTACTGACCTTGTATTTAGCAACTTTTATTGTAACTTTTTTGTAGTAACTTGCTTACAGAATTGGGCCGATTATAAGCTGTGTGTTATTTACCATTTTTCCTGCAATAATCCTAAAATTTAATAAAACGGAGGGTGCTCCATACATTTGTCCAAGGCTGTATATTAACTTAAAAATATCAACACCCTCCTATGTTAGCGATACTCTATTTTAGACTCTCACATTCTTCATTATGCATCTTCCATGAATATTCAAACAATGTTAAACTAGTAAAATTACAATATAATAAAACAAACGAACTTATTATATTCTTAATTAAAAATTCGTTTAGCGAAACAGTCCGTGGAGCAAGTAAGGTTAGTCGTGACTTGGCGTTATAAAACAGTGAGCTAACTTAATCTACCTTAAGTTCCGGTGGGTGGCTCTAGTTGTGCAAATTGCATAATATCCTAGGCCACCTAGATGTCATATATTAAAACATGTAGCCTTAGCAGAACGAAGCATATAGTGTGTCATGGTAGTTGTGAACGTGCTGTGCATGTCATGGTTCACTGAGACGTGTTAATTAAAGACATTCTCATTACACAGTGCAGAGCACGCTGAATGATGATAGAAAAAAACTGTACTTTTCTGTCTACACTGCACCGATGGCTAGGGAATTTCATTTCTACGTGTTTCTACTCCGCTTTTGAATGTAGTTGCATGCTGAAAGAACTAAAATAGAATTAGATTTTTATTTTTTAATAAAAATAAATCGTGCCTCCCAGAATGACATTACGTTTATGTAGGATAGTCCAGGAAATCGGTGTTCAAAAACACTGTTTTGGAAATTTATGGGATGAATAATTCATGAGGTCCTGTTTTCAAGGTCACATTTTTCGACTAAAATCTTCGAAAAATACCTGCAAAAAAAGTTTTTTGCAAATATATACGCTCCATTGCAAATTTCGAAAAAAAAATCAGCTGTGTCCACCATAGGACCGATCGTCATCACAAACTACTTTTCTTTAGAAATTTTAATGTTCTTATCAGGTACACATATATTTTTATTTATGAATTTATTTAATTATTATTTTTTTATATTTCATATATTTTTTATATTTTATTTATTTATTTATTTTACATTATACTTTCATTCATTTTTAATATAATTTATTATTGTTACACTAGTATACTAAAACACTAGTATCCACTACTTATACTATGCAGGTATAGTTCTATTGTAGCTCCGATGAAGAATAAATCTTATTCGAAACTTGTCAGCTGATTTGATTGGTTTTTATTGTTGTCCGCAACCTGTACAACCTCCTTCTTAAGTAGAAATAACTTGGCCCAATATTTTCTAACAGAGATATTATTTATCATGACCATGTAAACGTTACATATAAGTATGAAAAATAGATACTTAAAAGTTTTATCAAAAAATGTCTTAAATAAAAGTTGTTAGTTATTGCTTTTATAGCAACTTTTGTTAAATAAATTTTTTCGAAATATTTTTCTGTTATGAAATATTCGCAAAAATCTTAAAATCACTCGTGTATCTGTGAACATGAAACACAAAATTTTTTTTTATGAAACTTCATATTTTCAAACTTCAGCTTTTGACATCAATGGCACGAGTTGATCAACTTTTGGTAAAAATCGGTTGACTATAAATGGAAGTTTACTCGTGTCGATTATAAGATTTTTGCAAATATTTAGCAACGGAAAAATATTTCGAAAAAATTTAGTTAACAAAAGTTGCTATAAATGCATTAACTAACAACTTTTATTTGAGACATTTTATGATAAAACGAAAAAAAAAAATGTAAAATTTTTCGAAATTTTTTCTTAGTATCTCTTTTTTCAAACTTATATGTAACGTTTCCAAGATCATGATAAATAATATCTCTGTTAGAAAATATTAGGCCAAGTAATTTTTACTCTGCTGCTAGAATGTATTTTATACAAGTACTTTGTGATGGCGGTCGGTCCTGTGGTGGCCACAGCTGATTTTTTTTCTTAACTTCATTACTCTTTACGAATTATCAAGAGATGCAATAATTTCCTTTTAGTAAACAGTGTAGGATGCACTTACACTCCACTGCTCCTTATACCTCAAGGCTTTTACTAGAATTAATTTATAAATTTGTGACAAGATGCAACTCGGGTCTAAGAACAAATAACAGAAGAGCCTGCGGCGTACCCCAGGGCTCCCAAGTGGTCGGTTTCTATGTGTGTACTCGCTAAGTTCTCCGGCA
This sequence comes from Liopterus haemorrhoidalis, assembly GCA_963971575.1. Classification (NCBI taxonomy): domain Eukaryota; kingdom Metazoa; phylum Arthropoda; class Insecta; order Coleoptera; family Dytiscidae; genus Liopterus; species Liopterus haemorrhoidalis. The sequence continues at coordinate 45,383,421 of OZ020620.1, read as the reverse complement.
GACGAGAAGTCAGTTACTGTTACCACCACAAGATGATGATTGTTGTCGAGTTGGCTTTGTTGAAAGTTTCTGTTTGTATGCCTTGTCTTTGTTGCCAAACACACAGACACAGGGATATATTTAGGTTTAATTTGAATGTATAATTATGGTTAAAGGAAGTTGGTAAACCTCACAAATTTTGAGTAATTGTTATACATCTATACTACTCCCATGAAAATTACACAAAACCCTGAGAAATTATATGAAAGATGGAACTTATCAATTTCTGTTTGGCGATTTTGGTTCTTATGTTTGTGACTTTCTAGGATTTCGTAAGTATAACCATGATACCCAAATTTCATCACTGAGAAAGGTCTGGAGAGTGGTTTAAATAGGGGTATGCAAGTTATGCCGTCGAATAGGGAACCGCTGCTCTAGGGAGTCCTTAAACGTTCTGCTGAATAGGAGACATCACTGAAAGAAAATTATACTTTAATATTAAAAACACTAGTTTTTGATTTCATATTAATAGCATTTACTTTCATACCATTGAAATTGTAGGTACAATAGAAAGATGTCGTGTTTTTCTACTTTTAAAATATGCTTTTGATTTTACTTTTGATTTGAGTTTTTATTTTAAATACAAAAACTATTATTTTAAAAGAACTGATATTAAAACAATAGTAGTCACTTTCATAAAAAGAGCATTTACACTTGAAGCTTATGTTAAAAATAAAGAACTTTTAATTTGAAAGAACAACTATCAAAATAAAATCACTGCTTTTCTTTTAAAAAGCCATACTTTTATTTGTATTTCATTTGTAATTTTAATTCAAAAGTAAATTTTTAATTTTAATGTCATATGTTCTAAGATATAGTAAATCAATTGTAAGAATTTCAAATTAAAAGCGCTTGCTTTTTTTTTTTAAAGTGGGGTAACTACGTATGTTTAGCGATCCTGTTTAAACCTGCTCGTTTTGTTTTGGCCGTTAAGTGAATTGCATCTAAAGTGCGTGCATATTTCTTTTATTTTGTCATTTACCTATATATTTAAACAATGGACTCATTTGATAATAAAAATGATTAGGACATGGCTTATAATATAGAAAATATAATATTGGTAGACCTACTAAAAATATAATAGTAAATGTGGAGGACCCCAAAACACAGGAGTTATACAGTTTTCTAGAAGAACACGACGTCCACGAAGCTTATAATTATTTAGAAGATAAGTACTTTATATAAATAGGAACACATTTTTCCTAGTATTATCTATTTAGTGACAATTATGTGTAAAGCCCTCCATTACACATTTACAATAGGAAAAATAAAAGTTTATTTAGATATAAGTTTATTTAGTTGAATAATTAGCAATTAATTACATATGTATTTTAATTTTGTATTTAAGGAGCTGACATGGAAAAGAAAAAAAAACGATTTTTTGTTTTTTCATCGAATGTATATTAAATGCACTTGCCAATGGTGTGGAAAGAGAAGTAAGTCAATGAGTAGCATAGATTAATAATTAATCTGACTTACTTCTCTTTTCATGCCATTGAGCAGTATTGCGTTTACTATTTTTTCTATGAAAATACGAAAAATTGATTTTTTTACCTAAAACATTTTCCATATCAGTGCCTCATTTTACGCTAAGAAAATATTTTGTATTATTGAATAAATTTTGTATACCTACATTTGTAATTTAATAATAATAAATAAACAAAGAAAAAAATATTAAAAAACTGCATCTTTTATTTTAAATACTATGTGCATTTTATTGAACATAATATACCCACTTTTAAATTAGGAAATAATGAAATGCTGTTGAAATAAAGGTAAGTTTATTTTTGATATAAAAATTATAACTTTTAAATTGATATATGTATTTACTCTTTTATTTTAAAATTCTTGTTATTTAAAACAAAAGCATATATTTTCAGTTCAAAAATACTGCTTTTGATTTATTATAATGATATTTCGACGTAGGCACTAGACTACCACTGCCAATAGAAAGGTGAAACGACCAAGAAAATGATGGGTGCTACAAGAAACTGCTAATAAAATATCCAATCAGAACAGAGTGTCTAATCAACAAACACTGATGTTTATTTAATAAATCAAACAAGTCTGTGTCACACTTATTGTAAGTTACTAAAAAAATGTCTGACTTTTTTCCAAAACGTTTAGAATTAGTGATTGATAACGTTAGTAATTTTTGGCTTAAATGTCATTTGTGTAATTCATCAAAGCTAACAACAGACGTATTTTTCTCGATAAATGAAACGAAATTGTGAGGAATTCCATCCATCTTCTAGATTTCTTACCAGTTATTGTTTTTCTATAAAAGCCTGTTCTTAAAGAATATTATCTAATGTTCATTCACTACATTCATCATAAAAGCAGACACCAAAAAAATGTATACAGTATTCTTCAGTTACTGAGCAATATTTTACTATATTTGATAACATTTTATTTCAGTGTAGTAATTAATTATTATTCAGCCTGGATACAGCCTGGAGGAACTACAAGAACTAGACAACAGAGTATCTAAAACAAATCAATGATGAGCTAAAAAAAAAATCCTCACTCCTAAAATTAAAGTCATGAACTAAAAAAAGAAAGGTCTTCACACCTAAAATTAAAGTGATGAGCTAAAAAAAGTCCTCACTCCTAAAATTAAAATGATGAGCCAAAAGAAAGGTCCTTACTCTTTAAATTAAAGTGATGATCTAAAAAAATTGATGTGAAGTGTGAATTTCAGGGTTTTGCAGGTATTTAGTAACTGAATGATGATTATTTGGGATGCCAAAACAAATTTTATGTCAAAATATTTTTTTATGAATTTTAATTCGAATGCCTAATACCATTATTTAAGTTTCTAAATATGTATGTGCAGTATTTTTTTTACATAGCAAGGTTCATTAAGATTTTGGAAATTGCGCTATGGCTTCTATTGGTTGCTTAAACCATTAGCCCCGCCCTCTGATTTCGTTTACATCAAACATAGCATTAAATTATAATTTCAACACTTCCCACTGGTTATTAAAATTACGCTTTTAAAAATCAAATGCAACATTTACCAAAATATAACTAGAGTTTTGACAAAATAATTTAAACAAAAGAAAACTGCAAAAAAAAACAAAAAATTTAAAACTGACAGGATTCGAACTCTAGTTCGTAAGTTACCTGTTTAGCAAATTAGAAAACCAATGACTAAACGCACATCGCTATGAGCACTGGCTTATCTACTGTTTTACATAGCGAATTAAATATTTAACATATTTTGGTTAAAAACACAAAAAATGCATTATTTTCTGAAAATATAATCTGATCAAAAATTCCTGTTGTACTATTCCGGTTCACACCAATGTACATTACTTCGAATTTTTTCAGATTCTTAGTTTAAACCATCTGGGCTACAGGGTGTGGGATAAAAATTTTTTTGCACAATTTTGGCAAAAATCGCGTCAAAATAATTTATTTTGAAAAAATAAAATTTTGATCGTTAATCCACGTACTAAGAGCTTTCATTTGATACCCTACTATATTTTCATATAAAAAATATTTTTTTTTTTCGATGAGCACATATTTGTTTATATTTTTAGGGGGATATGTTTTTTAGATGTTTTAGTATTTTTCCTATGTGCGGGTCAAAAAGTTGTACAAGCATGCCAAATTTCAACTCTCTAGGTTTAGCCGTTTGGCTACAATTTTTACCGAACAGACAGACAGACAGACAGACAGACAGACAGACAGACAGACGACAAAATGACGGTATAAGGGTTTTTTGGTCATACCTACAAAACCCTAAAAAGGCATCACTCCTAAAATTAAAGTGATAAGCCAAAAGAAAGGTCCTTACTCCTTAAATTAAAGTGATGAGCTAAAAAAAGATCCTTACTCCTAAAATTAAAGTGATAAGCTAAAAAAAAATGATGAACTGGGGTCAGAGGGCAGAAGGGAGCCGGACCAAATTGGGGGGCACCGCCAGTGGTTTATAGTAATTAGTAACTATAAAAGTTGTAATCCCATAATTTGTACAGCACGAGCCGCCACTGCTACATCTATATTTTTATACATCCCTCTATACTTATATATTTATTTTTTTGTAATATATTTTCTTCAGAAGTCAAGGCCAAGTATCTCTAGAGAATTATATTTAAATAAGGAAATGATATTTACAAATTATTCTACTAAAATATTCTTAATGATGTAACCTGTATACAAAATATAAGATATAACTGAATGGCACTTGTTCTGCTTAGCAGTTTTATTTCTCGTCTCCATCTCATTATTAACTCAGAGAATCATTAACTATAAGAATCCATTGACTTCTCAATCTTCCATGCCCTTTCACACCATTAACCTTCAAATAAAAATGTATCCACGTGTAAAACGAACTCTCTAATCACCGGCTTTCTGTCAAGAACAAAACCTCATTATATTCCATTCAAACTCAGAAAACGAACAAATATTTCAAACTCTAATAATGAGCCTTATTATACTACTAACTGGAGTACCCGTAATTCATACGGATTTTGTAATGCATATTTTTGCTGTAACGTAGGGGAAAGTAGGCAAAGTCGTACCCCCTAATTTATTTTACCTGTAAAACTAATATGAATGCAACAACAGCAAAAATATAAATGCAGGAATTTCATTTCATTTATTATCTACCATAAAATTACAACAAATAATGATATTTCAATATCTATTGTTGTTAAAATTGCCAAATAAAAAAACACTGCAAAAGTACGATTTACCCAACTGGGTCACTAAATTGTACCATAGGGTTGGTTAAATGTACCTGTCAATAAAATACAAGAAAATAATCACACATTTTTAGGGTTTTGTAGGTATGACCAAAAAACCCTTATACCGTCATTTTGTCGTCTGTCTGTCTGTCTGTCTGTCTGTCTGTCTGTCTGTCTGTGTGTGTGTCTGTGTGTCTGTCTGTCTGTCTGTTCGGTAAAAATTGTAGCCAAACGGCTAAATCTAGAGAGTTGAAATTTGGCATGCTTATACAACTCTTTGACCCGCACATAGGAAAAATACTAAAACATCTAAAAACATACCCCCTTAAAAATATAAACAAATATGTGCTCATCGTAAACAAAAATAAATTTTTTTAATTCTGAGTAGGGTATTAAATGAAAGCCCTTAGTACGTGGATTAACGATCAAATTTTTATTTTTGCAAAATAAATTATTTTGATGCGATTTTTGCCAAAATTTGTCCCACACCCTGTAGCCCAGATGGTTTAAACTAAAAATCTAAAAAAATTCTATATAATGTATATTGGTGTGAACCGAAATAGTACAACAGGAATTTTTGATCAGATTATGTTTTCGGAAAATAACGCATTTTTTGTGGTTTTTGGTTCACAAAGTACAAAAGTTATACCAATGTAAGACACTCACATCCAAGGCGTACGATAGCGTAATGGTTAGAGCACTGGTGCAGCGAAGGGTTTCGAGTTCGAGTACGGAGTGAATTTTATTTTTAGTGTTTTTTTTGCATTATTATTATGTTGAAGTTATTTTTAATTACTACAATGTAAAATTTGTCCTACACACTCAGCATGCCGCCTTCACTTATTATAGGGTGACCAGATTTCAGTAAAGGGAAACCGGAACACAGGAAAAAAAAGAAGGTCTTTGTTTCCTCCCAGATCCAAGTGAAGAGCAAAAAAAAAAAGGTCCTCACCTTCCCAAATTCAAAGTGAAGAGCAAAAAAAAAAAAAGTCCTCACCTATCCAAATTCAAAGTGAAGAGCAAAGAGATTCAAAAACCGGGACAATGGGTGTCCCGAGGACAGTCTTCGGGACACCCGGACAATTGACCGAAAACCGGGACAATCCCGAAAAACCGGGACGGATGGTCACCCTAACTTATTATATACCTGCGAAACCCTGAAATGTGTGAATATTCACACTTCACATCAATTTTTTATTTTTTGATTAAGCCAACGGAGTGGCCGAGCGCACTAAGTCGTGCGGTTTGAACTGGCGGAAACCCAGTACGACTGTCCGGTCGATGGTTCGAGCCTTCTTCGTTGCTGATATTAGCAATTTGAAAGGAAAATGAATATCTGACCCTCTAACATATTCTTAGTTGCGTAAGGACTCTTACGTATCCGACGTTAAGTTAAAGGTAGTTATTTGCTAGTGAAAATGATGGAATTCCTATAAAAATTGAGTTTTTATTGGAAAATCTTAACGACATTAATTGATAGTATATATTGCACGATGCATTTAGTCGTTAGCACGTAGAAATTTTATGTTACGATGTACACTGACGATTTTTAGTACCAATCTGCAAGAAATTGGATTGAAAGACCTAATTTCTAGTGCACGAACGTTAATAGCACATGTTGAACCTGAAATTTCATTCAATCAGTTTTAGAATAAAATTTAATTGCAAAATGTAACATGGCTCTTACATGAAACATGGTCGACAGTACATTTATTGACCACATTACATAAAAATATGTTTACAGTCAGTCTTAGTTACATAATGAAATAATATAAATTAAAAATGAACATTATTAAAGTCATCAATTTCATAAATGGGATTTGTCAATAAATATTCTTTAAGTGTGTTTGAAAATGTCTTGATAGGTAGGGATCTAATTTCCTCAGGTATTATATTGAAAAATTTAATGGAGTAGTAGTTTGAGCTATTTCTTGATTTTTGAAGACGAAGGAAATTACTACGTATATTATTTTTTTGCCGTGTGTCATGTCCGTGGTTGGAAGAGGGGAAGTTACATAAGTTCCTGTGCATGAATATTAGGCATTGGTAGATAAATAAGGCAGGTAAAGTCATTATTTTTAATTTTATGAAGATCTCACGACAGTCAGCTCTAAAAGGACCACTAGCTATGACCCTAACAACTTTTCGTTGAAAAGCGAAAATTCTATAGGCTGCTGGTGAGTGTCCCCAGACAAGAATGCCGTAGTTCAGATGTGATTGAAATAACGAAAAGTAGGTCATTAGCACGACTTTTTGACAAACTTCTGCTTTCAAATTGCGAATTAAAAATACTGTAGACCTTAGTTTTCGGCTTAAGAATTCACAGTGCTGATCCCATCGAAGTAGTGGGTCGTTGTGGATACCAAGAAACTTGACGTACGGGGGGTTTGAAAAATCGTGTTTCTTGGTGGAAATCATCATTGATTCGGTTTTGGCAATATTTAAAGTTAATTTATTCCTGTCAAACCAAGATGCGGCGTGTTCTACTATGGATTTACTCTCTATTTTACTCTTAACAATGTAAAATTAAATAACATAACAATGGATATTTTAAAATATTTTTTATTTCATTTCTTTGTTTTTCGGCCAGTGTTGCCCTCTTTTAGTTCCTATTCTCCTTCCGGCTTCGGTCTCCTATCACCTACCTTCTTGCTTCCAGTTCTCTCGTCCATCTTTCTCCCTTGCCTACCTCACTCATCAGTTCCTTTATCTCTTCCTCCCAGACTGCCATCTTTCTGTATCTTTTCGCTAAATGCTCCAAGGTTTCCTCTTCTTCCTTGCACTACAGAGCCAGTCCTCTTGCTTTGCTCAGTACCTATTGTTTTTTTCTTCGTTGCCACATCTTAACCTCGCTATCCTCCTGACTCTCCCCCCCTCCCGATCTTCCTCTTTTCCCCTTCAAGTATCTCGGTATTCCGATCACTCTTATCTCTTCATATCTTGCGGAACTAGATTTTCAATTCTAGTTACTTTTACCGATTGATTGAAGTTTTTGATCATTTTGTTCAGGAAAAGTCAACTTCAATATATAAAAAAATATCTAAAGACAAATTACACAAACGAAAATTGCGGTTAGTTCCGCCTAATCGTTTGGAATAGACTGTAGGTACAAATTAGGATTATTATATTGGGTATAATAATATTAATGTGAAATTAATTACTATTAAAAAGGAATATTTCTATTTCAAAATCTAATAAATGCTTTTTGTGTATTAAGTGTTACTTTTTTCGTATTTTATCTTTACATTATTAAATAAAACCTATATAATATAAATAAATAGCTTTTCTTAATATTAATAAAACATCGATGTTTCCGATACATTGATGTTTTTCCTTCGATGTTTTTTCAACATCGATAGTAAGCGCCGATGTTAACATCGATGTTGAACATCGATGTTTTGCCTTCGAAGTACAACCCTACTAGGGAGATACTATAGCGCGTAGAAGGGCCATGAAGGATTGTAATGAACGGAAGCCGCTATAGTGAGTTGTCGTTAATCGAGTTACCGTTATTCGAGGTATGTGTGTAGTGTATTTAATTAACCATGCTATACAATAAAGCAACGTTCCAATTTAACACGTTGAGTTCTATTCAATTTTATTTGATATACCTTGGTTCAAAACTTAATCAAAAGAAAAAAATGTTGAAACTTTGTTGGTAAAGACATCAATAATGAAACACAATACCGCATCGTGGGCGGATAGATATTCTGTATAACACCCCGTATAAACAGCAACGTCACTTAAACTTTGCAGCGTTGGTCTTCACCAGAGATAATAGAGCGGAACACATAACTTCATTATATCAAGTAATGGGAGACCATTACACGGTTAAAGATACGACTAAAGTTGAACCGGAGATTCTCGAACAGTGGCGTAGGAGAAATACGCCGAGGAATCTCGATAACATAGAAATTAAACTAGAATTCTGGAATATGCACTAGGGATGGGAAAAAAACATCGATGTATCGAAAACATCGATGTTTGCTTTAAAAACATCGATGTTTTTACCATCGATGTTCAGATGGCGATAGTATCGAGAAAACATCGATGTCTACTACCGATGTCGATGTTTAAACTTTGAAATTCAGAAACTACTGCTAGAACGCTGGAATCTTAAAATTTTAATTTTTATTAATATTAGTACACAAAATATAAGCGCCATCTATTGTGATATAACAATACTAATAGTGTTAGTTCTTATTCTTTTTAGCAGTTAGCAGAATAAGTAAAAAATATGAAGAAACTTCTAATTTTTCAAACAATGCAACAACTAACGACGCCAACAAACTTGTTGCTTTTTGAGTCTTGTTGACACTTTCTCAGTTGTTATTCCTCCAATCCCTGGAATTACCGTATTGGGAAATATAATTATAATTTATTTATTAATAAAACTATTATTATGATTATTATATTGTAACGTTAGCGTAAAATTAATATTAGGATTGCTATGTTAGTGTTATTGAGAATAAACATTACCTATAGAGACGCTGTTGTCGCTTACAAAATGGCGATTGGAATAGGATTTTTTGACATTTGCCATTTGATACACAACAATTCACATTGCAGTTAATTTTCTGTTGCGATTTTAAAGACATTTTATTAAAGTTTTCTTCACTTTAACAAATACAAACAATGCAATTAAATGAGCCACATCCGGGCATAACATGAAGAATCCATAAAATCCGCGCAGCTTTTAGAACGCTGAATTGGTATATGATTGAAACTCAAACCAGGTAAACCAGGCTCCAACGAATATATGAATATACAGTTATGCCTTCAGCGCGGCGATTTTCTTGTGGAATCAGTCGGTCTCATTTTGTAAAATCGGGTATTCTTTCTAGTGGTGAGTCACTTTTGTCATTACCGGTCAGTCTTGTGAAGCTGGTCAGGTTTCTTGGACATCCTTGCCTAGATGACAGTCCTTTCTGAGGAAAATCCAGACGCAGCTCAAAGGTTGGGTGGTAAACACTCACATCCGGAAAATGTGTAAAACTGACTACACCTGGCCTCCCAGAGAATCTAAACCCTCGCGTACATCTGATGCCTTGTATTCGGACTGGGCAGTCTCGTTAAACAAATCGAAGTCCGAACGTATATACAGGTTATATTGGAACAGGTCAGTCCCTTTCTTGTGGAATTGGCCAAGCTTTATTGTGGTCGAATTATTATTCATGGGCATTCTTGCATCTTCCTTGACCTACCTGCGAAAGAATCTAGGCGCGGCTCAAAGGTTGGGTTATAAATACTCGCATCCGGAGGGTGCAGGAAACTGACTCCCACCTACCCTCTCAGAAAATCCGTGATTAAACCCATGCGTGCCTCTGATGCCTTGTACTCGAACTGGGTAGTCTCGTTAAACAAATCGATGTTCGAACCTATGATGCAGTTATGCCGGTAGCGCGGCGATTTTTCTTGTAGAACCGGTCAGCAGCAAGATCGCTAAATCGAAAGGAGGCTCGTTATCATGACGTCAAGTCACTTGTTGATAGTCCCGTGGTAACAACCCAGGAGCCAAATAGGGTTTTTAGTCGGTATACCATCTTGGTGAATCCGATACTATCGGCGGGTATCTTTTTCAACGACCAGCCACTACCTATAAAAGGTTTCCCCTGCAAAAAAAAAAATGCTCCAACGAATAAACTCCAGATTATCATAAACAAATAATTACGTAAAATATTACGTATCTTCTGAAGACCCATGGAAAACATGCTACCAACTTAAGACTGAAAAAGAAGTATGTCGTAGGAATTAGGGGTGATGGCAAAATCCACAGGAAAGTAGATAAGTTGGTAGACCAAAAATGCATAGAGAAGAACCACATTGAACGAAGTGCATAGACCAGGCTACACATAGGGTGGAAACAAAAAAGTTCTATGATCCTATATAAAAAAGGAGTTTTAAGGAGTTAAAGACGGACAGTAAATATGATCAATTTAGGTAATTAGGTTAAGTTTAGTTAGTAAAAATCTAGAACAGCAGAATTATAAAAACGATAATAGATAGAAAACATTTTACGAAGCCATGTAGTTGGTTTAAAGATACACAGATGTCGGACTATTCGTAACCCACTAATTTATAAATGTTGTAAACGGTACGTAGAACGTTAAAACAATGTATAAAAACATAACGCACAACGTGACAACGAACAGTTTACAACGTGTTAATTTAAAGAGTTCTGAATGTGTCTTTACTCTAATTAAGATTTATAATAATCCGTATTATAGATCTTACAGTACTGCGGAAACGCCACTATAACGCATTTTTCTTTCAAGTAGAATAAAGAACGAATAATTTTTTTCATTTAATCTACTAATCAAAATATTTTTTAAAATGAGACGCAATATTGTCATGATTGTTTTTAGAGTAGCGTCCAGTTTGTGGAATTAGTGGTTATGCCACTGGTAAGTTACTCGAAACTTGAAACATATAATAGATCTCTGGATTTACACAAGTGGATTAAGGGTTGAAAGGGCAATGATTTCGGTCGTTCCTTAACCTCTTCTCAACCCCTTCTCATCCTCGAACCTCTTCTTCCTTGAGTTGCACTGACAGTTTTACTAAAACTTATTCTGATTCGGTTAAACACTGTCACCGAACCATAAATAAGAGGATTTGACAAGTTTTAGATAAGGAGAGATGAACTTTTGAAATATTCACGGTACTTTATTTTAGGAAGAACTACTTTTCAACAATGCTTGAATAGATTCAATGGTTCGAGAGTTCCGTATTTGAAAGCTTAATGTTTTCAACACATCTTTGGTAATATTTTTCTCTATTATCTTTTATTATCTATACCAGCGTTTCCCAACCTGTGGTACGCGTACCACTGGTGGTACGCGTTTTAAAATTTAAACCTAAAAATATTAATGCAATTTAAAATTTTTATTTTCATAAAAAAAAAAAATGCATAATATCATAGTGATAATTAATGCGATATTTGACAATGAAAATTCGTTGCAATTAGTTGTAATGTGGGACATAAGTAGAATTTCCAGTTCTCAGGCATTGGTCCAAATGAGCGTCAGTGAGGCCTGTTCGGTATTTTGATTTTAAGTATATCATATTAGAAAACATACATTCACAAGCATATGTCGACGCGCAGAGAGACTTCAATTTTAGAGCACATTTTCTCAACAATGGGTAGCTATTCCCATTCACCAAGTTCAAGAATGTTTCTTCGTTACGATGTAATTTTAATTCAATGTAATTTGTTATATTTATAACTTCCAATTCTAAGTCGTCCTTATTGGAAATACCGAAATATGTTGCGATTTTATTAGTCACATCATCCTCTCTTTCAGAAAAAGGACTAATAAAAATGTTAAAAATGCCTCCAATTCGTAGAAGTCTTCAAATCTGGTATTAAATTCTTCCAATAATGTATCAAAATGTTTGGCAAATTAATGGGTGGTAGCATTTCCATCGCAATAATTTTCTATTACCATTTTTATTATTGCTTTCTTTCATATTGGGTCTATATTGGGAATAGTTTTAAAATTTAGTTTTACAATAAGATTTAATTAATATTAAATTATATTTATTTATAAAACTATAACACTTCTAGTCTTCTTGACAGTACTTCTAGTACACTCTAGTCTTCTTGACGGCACCGCGTTGCCAACCACTGTTTTATATGTATTATCGTTCTTATAATTCTGTTGTCTTAGATTTTAACTACCTAATTACCTAAATTGATCATATTTACAGTCCGTCTTTGTAATTTTGAGCAATATTTGTTAATGATGACATTATGTTAGGTTATGTAAAGGCATACGATAACTACGGTGTCACTGATAGATTGCGATAGCCAATGTGTTTATATGTCTGTCTCATTAAAACATCTCACTAGCTATAAGTTTAAAAAATTATACACAATCCATAACAAACAGCATATTAAATTCGGAAGTCTGAACGGTTTCACATCTTATCATAGGTCAAACTGGTGACAGTAAACAGTCCATAAGATACAGTGCATAAGCTACTGATTTAAGAGCTCTGAATGCGGCTTTACACTTATTAAATACGAACAAATCCCTAAAATGTGTGATAATTCACACCACATAATTTAATCCAATTGTAACAAAAGGAATGAAATGTAATATTATTTTGTTACTTATATAATTATGGAGATAACAGCTATAACAGAAACTAAAGTGTAATACAGTCAAGAACAAGAAAATGTCTTTAAACAGAAAGCTCATCAACATTTGATTTTGGTTCGGTATCTCTTAATGCTTTTGACGTGATATCGTGGGCCGGAAGTGGTTTTGGTAGAAATGCCGCAACATCCTAGAATCCTCTGCGAACCGGAACCGGGGGGAACAAGTTGCTAAACTCCACTAGACACCGAACTACTCTTGTATATCGGATATATGTCCGTCCGTCCGTCCACATGCCGCGACAACCATTAGTAATTCTCTTTGTAATGTTCCTACTAATGAGCACATAAAGCTTGAGAATAACGACATAGGACTGTTTCATTTGTTTTGTCAATGTTGGTAATACTGTGCTTGTAGTTGTTAATATATGTTGCTTTTATTATATTACGTGGTATTTTCGGGCTTAAAACTTGTCACATTTTATTAAACTCTTGTTACTATTCAAATTTAATGTTTTGAGTTTATAACTGTTGAGTAGTGGGGTTCGTGATTAAGTCAAGGTCGAATAGTGATGTATATGTAAATTTTCTAAGAAGTAAAATTAAGAGAGTAAATATTGAAGTTTGAAAAGTTTAAATTAGTCTTGGTAACTGCATAAAAGAACTTATACGAAAATGAGAGAAGAGAAATGTCTCGGTTATAAAATAATTACAGATGATACATAAATTTAAATAAGAGAATAGTTACTATTTTCCATTATGAATTTTTATATACTTATTTATATATATATATATATATATATATAGCGAGTGGTTTACGGCTGGCGCCGTTTCTCGCTTCCTTTTCGCCAGGCGACTCTATCCATCCAGTCGCCATCTTGGAGACCTCTTGCCTCCATCGCCTTCCGCACATCCTGAGCCCAGGTCCTTGCTGGTCGCCCTGGTCTTCGTCTGCGCGCAGGAATCCACTCCCAAATTTTCTTGGGCCATCGGTCGTCAGGCATACGCTGGATGTGCCCATACCATAAGAGTCGTTTGCTTTCTATTGATTCTATAATGGAGTTTTCAACATTCATAGTTACTCTTATGGTATCATTACGAACGTGCTCGAGTTTGGAGATACCGCAACTCCTTCTCCAAAAGTCCATTTCCACGGCGCTCAGTCGGGCTTTATTTCTTTGTGTGAGCTGCCATGTTTCTGAACCATAGGTACAGATACTTTCGACAATAGTTTTGTAGATAACCGTTTTCGTTCGTTTGGTTATATTGTCGTTCCACAATACAGGGTTTAGTTGCCTTACTACACACTTCCCTTGCCCTATTTTATTGTTGATATCATCTTCACTCTTCCCTCTATTTGATAGAGTAACACCTAGGTATCTAAAAGACTGGCAGTTTCTGATGATTTCATCATCTATTTTGAGGTCTCTTCCCTTCTCACCAACAACGAGGTAATATATATTTATTTAACTTTCTAAATACAAGTTAAATTAACTAATACTCGTATACGGATCTCTTCACTAGGTAAAGAGTCAAAAATTGGCGAAATTTTTTTTAACTCCATTTGAAACTTTAATGCTATTCGCTAAGCATATTTGTGTAAAAATTTTAGCTTGGTGGAGTTAAAATTGCCAGTTAACATTATAAAATAACACCTGCCAAAATGGTGACTTTTTAAAGTTGAGTTTAGAATACTTAAAGAATCAGTTTCATATTGAATTTTTATTTTTTTCTGATTGTAAAAGCGCCGTCCAAAAATTGAGTTGCCCTGGATTTGAGAAAAAGAATTATTCACTAATTTATGATATTATTAAGGGTCTAAACAATCTTACGATCAGCGGTAAAATTATTAAAATATGTTGGATTAAAGGCCACTCAGATTTTGAGTTCAACATCGAAGTCGATCTTCTAGCCAAAGAAGCAGCTGTAAATGGCTCCCTCTTAAATATTCCTCTAAACAGTAATGAGATTATGTCAATCTTTAAATCTTCCGTATACAACCAATGGCAACAAGAATACATAGATTCTCTACAATTCAAAGGATCATACTATGGTCAAATTCAACCTCTTCTTCCTAGAAAGTGTTGGTTTTTTTCTCAACAAAGCAGATCTTTTATATCCACTTTTATCCGACTTAGATAAAATCACACCTTCTCTCCATATCATCTGCATAGAATTAATATAGTTTCGTCTCCTTTCTGTCCGTGTGATAATTTGTCTGTCAGCGATTCGAACCATTTATTGTTCGAATGCCCAATTCATTTCCGCAATCGTAACTTCATACAAAATTTAGTTTTCCAATAAATATTCTTACCTACCAATAGATAGATAAAGTCTTTATTCGTGCCTTGCGGCTTTGAATGGAGTACAGTTACTTACATAAATAACCCATAATTTTTGATATATATAACAAAAATAAAACAAAAATAAATATTTGATACTATTTACAAAAAGAAAAATGAAAAAAAAAAAAATATATATATATATATATACATTTATAAACTTATAACTAAAGTATGCCCTTTTTACTTTTCCATATTGCACTCTTTTTTTCTCTTCTTTTCTTTAGCACCCTTTTCATCCATGTTAACCCGGCTCATGAGTCGTCCAGCAGTTCTTGAATCTTCCTTGGCTCTCTTCCTATTTCCTTACAATTTTGTAGGTGTTTTATCGTTTCTACCGCTTCGCCGCACGTTCTACATAATCTCTCGTTTTCTTCTTTCCAATATTTACTTGCCTCTGTCTCGTTTCCACACCTAAATCTTGCTATGGTTTTCTGTGATATGTTGCTGTTTTGCAGATATTGTGGCAGCCATTGTGTTTGTATTCTCCCATATTCTTTAAAATACCTAGACTTGCTAATTTTGTTCTGTTGGTTCTGCAGTTGTACTTCTCTATCTGTTTCTGATGTTATTTGTTCAATTGCAACTCCGTTCTCCTGCTTTCTTCTTATCTCGTCTGTGCTGTAGCCGTTTCTCTCGTAATATTTTTTTCTGTCGGTTTTCCAATTTGTTTGTGTATTATTTACTCTTTCTTTCCAGCTTTCCTTCAGGATTTCGTTATTGCAGGCTTGAATTTTTTGATCATATTTTATGACTCTTGTTCCGGTTTTTAGTCTTATTTTGTCTCTCTTTGTTTCCGATAGTAATATATAGCTCGGTGTTTGCCTGTCTAATCTCAAAGTCCATTTAATGTACGTTTCTTGTGTTCGTTCTACTTCTTCCCACTCTTTCCATCCCCATATTTCCGAGCCATAGAGGAGAATTCCTTGTATTAAGGTATCAAAAAGAAACATTCGTTTTTTATATTCGTGGTTTAGTTTTCTCTCTCCGATACTCCACACTTTTCCCATCGCCATTTTCGCCTTTTTCGTCCTATTCCTTTATATGTTTGTTGTCTCCGTTGTTCTTTTGAAAAATATATCCTAAGTATTTAAATTCCTTTACTTGTTCTATTTCTTGTCCTTCCCAATTCCAACATTCTTTCTTTTCTCTTCCACCCCCTTTTCTGAATTCAAGTACTTTCGATTTTTCTGTACTAAGTATCATTTTCTTTCCCCGCAGATATCTTTCGAATCTTTTAATCATATCTTTAAGCTCGGTTGCGTTCTTTGCTAATAGCACTATATCATCGGCGTAGGCAAGTGACCATATTTTTAGCTTACCGATTCTTAAACCTCCCGCTTGCCATATTTTCATCACATCTTCTAGGTCTGCTATGTAGACAGAGAACAAGATGGGACTCGGTGGGCTCTTACCTACCAATATTCAGACGTTTCTTGCTACTAACTCTCTAGATATTTATGAAATTATTTATAACTATTATTAAATAAATAATCCTTTATTTCGTAAACAAGATTTACAGTCCCTATTATTAAAGCAGATATATTGTTTATATCTGCTTTAATAATTAATTTATGATATTTTAAAGCAGCAAACATCAAATTATAAATGTAATTTTAAAAACCTGTAATGTATTTATTTATATATGACTAATAGCCAAAGCTGCTAAAGCCAACAAATACAGGGAAAAAAAATGGTGATTTTAAAAGTTGTTGACGCTGGTGTTTAGTAGTTTGCAAATATTCCTGATACAATTTTACTTAGACCCGGTATTTCCAACCATTGATTAAATAAACTATCAATGGGATAAGTAGTTATCAAGGAAATAAACGATTTTTTGCATATTTCCAATTATTTATCTATAGAGTAACTAGATTATCCACAGAATAAGTTATTCCCACCGTGTAGGTACTGATAAATGTTGGTTAAAAATGACAGATTTTGATAGATAGGTGTAAAAAAACATTTTATTGACAAATATATGTACATAATACGAGGGATGTTTCCTAAATGCTGGGAATTGTGCTGTAATTAAATTACGCAGCACTTACAGGCAATGTTATTGAAGCCAGACAAGTCTTCACATGTTTATGCAACTATCTAGTGCAATATTGTTCAGTCTGATTTAGGTGTTCGACTGATATAGACGCGTTTTCATAGCCCTATTTTTGTAACCATGGAAGACGCAGCAAAATCTCAAAGAGCAATAATTTTCTTTTTGTGGAAAGAAGGTGTGAAAACAATTATTCAGCGTCTGCAAGGAGTATTTGGTGAGTCTGCAGAATCCAAAAGTACTGTTTATCGGTGGATCGATCGTTTTAAAACCGGTAGAACATCACTAGAAGACGATCCACGCAGTGGGCGCCAAAACACGTCGGTAAAAGAAAGAAACATTACTGCCGTCGAAGACCTACTGAAAGATGACAGGCGAATGACTATTCGTCAAATTAGTGTGCGCCTAGGGATAGGTACACGACAAGTTCATGACATCTTGCATGATTGTTTGGGCGTTAGCAAGATTTCGCCTCGCTGGGTGCCAAGGCTGTTGGAATAGGTGGATTGAGGAGACACCGAAAAAGTTCTTTGAGGACGGCTTAAAAAAATTAGTTTATCGTTGGGATAAATGTATTCAGTTAAATGGAGATTATGTTGAAAAACTACATTGTAATATTGACGAAAATTAACAAAATAATAAAAATTATAGCTAAATTCCCAGAACTTTGGAAACATCCCTCGTATAACCAAATATACGTAAAATATAACAGGTATTATGTAGATATTAGACACACCTACACTTTATATACATATTACATACATCGGTTTCCATTATGTGTACTATTTTATTATATAATTACCTATATCAAAATAAATTCAAAATAATTTAGTAATCTCCTTTAATTTAGACTGTAATAAAAAAAATATTGTCGATTATTTTTAGATAATTTACATTTATTGTTAAAGAAAGAAATCATGGATTCTGATTTTGAAGATTTGCTAGCAGACGATGATGAAGAAATTGTCCATAGAACGTCCATACATAGTCTCTGTTAAACCAAATTATATGGACCAGTGGGATGAGCAAGAATTTATTAATCGATTTACAAATTTTTAATTTTTTTTTTTTTTGTTTAAACCGTCCTACTCCATTTTAATTGTTCTTGCATTTCTATCCTATCCGTAGGATGCATTGAACATAGTACAAATTTCTTGTGTATCTTTTTCTATAACATTTTTACATTTTAACAAACGATTTACAAGTTGCCTTGTTTCGGAAATATTGAAATTTGCGCTTCTGGGGCGTTTGTCGCATATTTTGCCGTACAAAATTGAACAATTCGAGTTTTTTAAAGTTATATCTACTTATTTTGACAGTTGGACCTATCTCTATTTTATTCGTGTGAGTTGCGTATATGTCTCGTAATGTTTGGGAATCATTTTAAGAAGCTTTTTTAAGAAAAATTATCGACCATTACTGTAATTTTATACTCTGAATAGAACTGTATGCTGTTACTGACACAAATTATCCTTCTTTAATATCAAAATGCGAGAGATTCGTTGTAAGATCCACATGAAGCTATTAAACATAATAACATAAAATTACATTCTGTATCTTTTAGTACATCTGAAACTAATGGCCTTCTATTTTACATTTATGGACATTTCTAAATATAATGTCTGCAGCCTTTCGTCGCATTAATTGTTGCAGCAATGCAGTGACATTATTTTATTTGTGTTTGTGTTTAATTAGGTTGGAATTTTCCGGCTAACTGACCGGACCCTAATTCCCGCACGCAAAGGTCTATTGCGTGAAATAGGTCAGCATTACCCTCCTTTTCTACCGCCAGTCTGTTTAAGGTTTAATAAAGGCAAATGTACTAATACGTCGAAAGGAAATTGAATTAAGATTGTTAATAACTGTGGATGAAACTGTGAGATGCTATCTATTATTTATATGATCGGCGACGAACCAGCAGGAATGAGAGTTAAATATGCATAAGAGGGTTGATAAAAAATACGAAAGAGGTGTGAAATATCTAATAACTGGAGACGAGTGATGACATTTTGATATGATGTATCTGTTATATACCGTGAATTTATTTTAATGTGAACCAAAGCCGACCTGAATAGCGTAGTGGTAACACATTTGCTCTGCGTTGCTAAGGTCTCGGGTTCAAATACCGTTCAGACATGGAATTTTCCCAAAAATAAAAATTGTCCTGGCTAATTTACGAAGCAGCAAAGGCAAAAAAAATGAACCATAGCGTATTCATATCCATGATTGCGTTATGATTGACAGCAATTTATTGGAGCGTTTATTTATTTATTTTTGCCCTTTTATTTGTTGGCTTTATCTGCTTTGGCTATTAGCCAGGTTATATATCAAGAGATTACAGTGAATTAAAATTTTTTTTTGTTTTGTTTTAAAATTACATTTTTAATTTTATATTTGTTGTTTTAATTTAGTAATAAATAATTTCATAAATATCTAGAGAGTTAGTAGCAAGAAGTGTCTGAATATTGGTAGGTAGGATATTTTTTGGACAACTTAATTTTGTATGATTAAGTTACGATTGCGAAAATGAATTGAGCATTCAAACAATAAATGGTTCGAATCGCTGACAGACAAATTATCACACGGACAGAAAGGAGACGAAACCATATTAATTCTATGCAGATGATATGGAGAGAAGGTGTGATTAAATCTAAGCCGGATAGAAGTGTTTATAAAAGATCTGCTTTGGTGGGAAGACAAACAAAGCTTTCTAGGAAGAAGAGTTTGATTTAATTTGACCATAGGGTATGATCCTTTGTACTGTAGAGAATCTATGTATTCTTGTTGCCATTGGTTGTATATGGAAGATTTGAAGATTGACATAGTCTCATTACTGTTTGGAAGAATATTGAACAGGGAGCCATTAGCGTTTATTTAAAGAAATAATAATAAGTAATTACAATAACACAATATTGAAAATGTAAAGAAAATTACAACAAATTTTCAAAAATCCCTCACATTACTCCCAAACGATGTCCCAAGCGTTTATAAAAATTATTCAAAACATTATTTAGTCGTAAAGGTGTTAATTATATCAAATTTATATTATATGTAGACCAAACCGGAGTCCGTTTTTAAAATCGAGTCCTCCAGAACTCTATACAGGTTGGAGAAAGGAACTTTGAAAGACGTAACACCAAACGATAAATGAAAATTCAGAAAGGGTCTGCAAATATCACTGAATATGACTCATCTACGAAAAGTTACCAAAGAGAAAGAATAAGAAGTTTTAATACAGTTTTCAACATTTTGTCTTAAATTATAAGTAAAGAAAATGGCATAGTATACTGGTACAATCAGTCAAATATTTTCAAAGTATAGTTTACTCTAGTTATATTTTGATGATACTATTGTTCCAGTGTACTTCAAGCGGATTACAAATTTCAATTAAAAACTTAAATAAGAAAGTCTCGTTACAAACTTTGATTTTAAACCGTAAAAAGAAAACAAAAATATTTCTAAGATTGTTGCATTTCCATCAGTGGTTGATAAAAGATGCACAAGAGTTCCTTCACTAACTAGACTGAGAAAGGTAACTGAAGTAGACAGTCCGGTCGGGTTCAGGCGACCAAAACCGGGAAGACAGGAACGGCATCCCCAGAGAGTTGAGCACGACCAAAGCGACCGTAAACATGGAGACACTTTAATGAACTAACTTCCACAAGATATATATCCGTATTGAGCTCTAATGATGTGATATTTGCTCCTTTATTATTGGTTATTAGGTTTTTTTTGTTAGGTTCAATAATGTTTTTCTTTTATTATTTCTTTTATTGTTAAATTCAAACAAAATAAAATTTATCATTTCTGTGGCAGAAACTGTGAAAATACTGTGGAATGTTACGGCTGCAGGAATTTAAATGGAGTATCAGATTTAGTTTGTTGTTGATAGCTTGTAGATCTGTTGGTAACTGTCTGCCTGTGGTTTTTAGCTCAGAGGATATTTTAAAAGCGTAAGGATGGTTTGCTGACGTCAAAGGAGAACCAAATTTTCCAAATGTGAACAAAACGTACCTATTTACCTAACAGATGTCATGGTAAAGGATTAATAAAGGTTTAATAAATTAATAAACTTCATAGCTAAATGATTAAAAAAGTTGCATAAATAAATTTAGTTGTACTCGTAAAAGATAAAAGGAATTATAATTCATAGAGGAGTCCGTCTATTCTCGGTGAAACATGGTTTATATAAAATTAATAAATAAATAAAGCACGAAAAAAACTTTTATTAACATATTTTGATCCCTTAAGTATACCAGATACAAAAATTTATAAAAAATACCCTTTAACGGCCGGGTTAGTTTCAAAATAGGATCAAAATTAAAGAAATCAAATATAACTTAGCCTTATACAATTAAAAATTTACTTGTTAATAACAAACTAGATAAAACTTATTTACGCAACAAAAGTGGAGTTTATCAAGCATCATGCCAAGATTGCTCAACTAAATATGTAGGCCAAACTGGTCGAAAATTTGTTACAAGATTTGGAGAGCATTTGAAAGCCATACAAAATAAAAAAGTAGAACAGTCCAACATAGCAGAACACAAGATCACCAATAATCATAACCTTTCCATAAATAACTTTAAAATGTTACACATTCATAATAAAAGTTATAAACTGAACCTTTTAGAATACCGAGAAATTTACAAAAATATCAACTCTGGAATTCCCTTAGTGAGACTAGATTGATGTTTACAACTCACTCGTAATAATTCGGTCAAAAAAAATCCCTTATCTGTTAATTTGTTTACACTTGTATTCGCTACCATTAATATTTGTTCCCACTGAATGTATCTGTTAAAAATAAGTTTAGTTTGTAATTTAAACTCCTGTAGATGGCGTCACTGCCGAAATACGTATAGAGTACATTAGATTTATATTTGTGAAACTTACCGAGTGTTTTATTTATTTATTAATTTTATATAAAATGAATTATCGAGGCAAGCAGGGATTTTCCAATAAAATATAATTTGGAAATATTAAACTGCTAAGGATTATTACCGCTTCTGTATGCTGCAAATTAGAGAGGTAACAGACTATTATTACAATGTAATAAAAGGTGGACCGCCACACTTTGAGAAAATTAGACGCAGCCCGTACCCGGAAAAAGTCTGACTGACTGATTTAGAAAGTTCAGTTTCATCTGCCGCAAAAATACTTACCAAATTTGGTCCTTGTGTTAATCTGAAACAAGTAAAATAGTATTAGAAAATATATTACCTGTTTTATCACATCATCTTCTATACAGTTCATTTTAATTTTCCAATTTTGCTCTGTAGAAAACTATAAGAGCTACGATGTTGGACAAATTTAAAAATATGCTACAAGGTGTCTCAAAAGAAATTTTATATTTAGTGCATCGATTAAAAAAAAAGTAAGCCGTATATAGAAAAAATGTTTATTAATTATTAAAATACACTTTTTGGGGATTTATTTCTTAAAAATAATATCGTCTAAATGTAGATCCTCGCGTTCTCGGCACTCATTTAATCGAGCAGTAAAATTACTTATGACGTCTCGGCAGGTGGACTCAGGGATGGCTGCCATTTCGTGACGGATATTTTCTTTCAAATGCGCCAGTGAAGTCGGTTTATTGGTGCAGCTTTAGGTCTTTGTGCATAATGCGATGTAATTATGATCTATGCACATTTAAAGCACTTGCGTGCTTCCGAATTGAAAGGTTCGGGTCGTCACGAACAGACTGATTAACATTCTCCACGTTTTCTACCGTTCTTGATGATCTAGGTCGCCCGGATTTTGATTTATCCAGCGTTGTACCAGTCTCTTCAAACTTTTTAACCCAATGTCGAATGAGAGGAATGCTTGGCGCATCATTTAAGTGGCGAAAACCTCGAATACTGCAGAATTTTCTACGCGCTACAGTCGCCGAATCACCGTTTTTGTAAAACTCTCGCACGCATAACGCACAGTCTGCTCCCGAGAAACGCTCCATAGCGACTGAATTCCCAAGAGCCAGGCTACCGATTGACATAACCCTCGCGCCCCTCGGATACGTTGCGTTCACGCAGTAAGCTAAATAAATATAAAATTTCTTTTGAGACACCTTGTATTAATCCAAAAAGTTTTTAAGTTAAAGTTCTAAAATTTAACCCATTAGATAAAACTACGTTTTGCGTAATGTAATTTGACAATTTTGACAATCCTCTTGTAAAACTTATTATCTACTTAATATCATCCCCTTTTAGGATGAATTTACATGAGATCCCTTGTTTACATCCCTTAATATACATTTACAATTACATTCTACTTTACCTAGGTGGCAATTTCATAAGTTACAGATTACCTGCTGCACACTACGCAAGGACTGAACCAGTTTATATGTGTGTATGTGCGTATGGCTGTGCGTATGTATTTGTGTGTATTAGTGCGTGTAGGGTTGCGTTACAGTGAATTATGTAGAGGGATATCAGCTCATATTACGCACTGCTCAGTTTATACCCAGAGCACTAGAAGGTACAATTTCCTGGCTCTTAGAGAATATTTGTATTTCATTGCCAGAAGACACAGTCATGAAAAGTACCAGTTTACAGGTGTATGGTAAAACCATAAACCAGTGGTCTTCAACCTTCTTACATCTACGGAACCCTGTAGTTTAAATACTATTTCTTTGGAACCCCAAGGCAAATATGACCACAAAAAAAAACCTTATAACGTCACTCATGTGTCTGTCAGTCTATACGGTAGAAATTGTAGCCAAACAGCTTAACATAGAAAGTTGAAATTTGGCATGCTTATAAAACTTTGAACCACATATAGGAAAAATACTGAAAGAGCAAACACACCCCGAGATAAATATAAACAATTATGTATTTAATAAAAAAGTATATATATATTTTTTAATCCGTGGATCCACAAATTTTTATTTTTGAAATATCAATTTTTACTTGCCCGACCTTAATATATAAGGGGCAAGTATTGTAATCGCGAAAATTTTCGATGTCGAGATTTTGACTGATGACCACGTTTCATGGTCCAGGGAATCCAAAAAACCTATTTTCGAAGTGCCGTCCTTATGTGTGTGTGTCTGTGTGTGTGTCTGTGTCTGTGTGTATACACGATAACTCAAAAACGGTTTAACTTAAATAGTTCGTTCTGGTACTAAAAAATTCTCCTAATAATTGGGAAGAACCCTATTGTTTTTTATTAAAATCCGAAACCGGAAACGGAAGTTATTAAACTTTAAAATTTAAAAAAATAAACTAGTAAACCAAGCCTTGGACAAAAATTTGTATAGGACATAATTTGATGTATTTTTGAAGATTTACCTAAATCTTCTTTTAAACTTAAAAAAAAAATATTTTTTTTTATGTATTTTTTTTTATTATTATTTTTTTATGGGAGGGCAAGTCTAGCGGAGGTCTCCCTTCGCCACTGGTTTGTATTGGTTTTTTATAAAAAATGTGTCAAAAATGTGTCAAAAAACTTTTGTCCTCCGTCCTATCTCCCAAAGAGATTGATCTAAAAATCTGAAAAAATATCCGTAATGAACATTGAAACCGGAATAGTTCAACAGAAATTTTTGATCAGATAAGTTTTTCGAAAAATGTCGATTTTTTTGTGTCGTTGATAAAAACAAATATTTAAAAAAAATTATAATGTACTATCAAAAGAAAAATCTTAAGACGTAGATTAAGGAACGATAGTTTTTTGAAATTCCTTTTTTTAAACACGAATTTAGCCAAAAATGTGCAAAAGTTCTTGTCCCGCACCGTTTTACCAGAAAGGGTTAAAATGAAAATCTGAAAAAAATGTAGGTAATGTACATTGATCTGAGCTGTAAACGTACGAGAGGAATTTTTGATCAGATTGTGAAATATGGCAGTTTTTGTGATTTTGACAAAATTAATTTTTTTTTTTTTAATTCATGGCAAAATTATGGCTAATAATATTATGTATTTTTTGTATTTATAGCTAAGATAGTGCGTGTATTTTTTTGAAATTAAAAATATAAAAAAGAATAATAATTTTTACTTAAAGTTTGGTGTAATTAGTCGATAAAAATTTATTTTTACAACTAATCTGGATCTAAATTATCAACAGTATCTTTAAACTAAAACATGCGAATAAAGCACTCGTTAGTTTCGTTTCACCCTGTAATTTTAAGTGTATTTTATGCCTAAGCTGTTTTTAATTACATTGGTTTCAATTTAATAAACCCCGTTCTTGAAAACGCTTTATCAAAATGCCAGAAGCGTTCTGAAGTGTGCACATTTATTATTTTCTTTTTAACTCTTTGTTCTTGCATTTATCTCCGACTTTACGGGCGCAATGTAATCTTACAACAGATTAAAAATGTGATTTTTTAACTCTCTTCTTTAAGAAAATTAAAGGGGTTTTATTTAAATTTTTTACACAAATTCTTCTTAGTTTTAATAGATAAAATTTGTAATTCTTGTTTGTTCCATTTTTCACCTTTTTGAAGACCAAAACAAGAATAAAATAGTAGAACTAGAATTAGAACTCAATATACGCCGCAGTATAACTTATTGTGAGGGTATAGGTTTAGGTTCCAAGTAAATAAACAATAGACATAAAGGTTTTTTTTTAAATTTATTTATTTTACATCGGCCTATTTCAACGAGGCTAATCGCCGATGCCAGGGGGCGAGCTCCTACACCTGGATGAGGGGTGAATGATTGTGAAAATGGGAGTAATGTAAACATATTATTCTCGCCCGAATAATATCACCAACGAAGGAGGCTCGAACCACCGACCGCCCAGGTCAGACTGTATATTCCACCAGTCTAAACCGTACCTTTTCCTCCTCCTTGAGAGAGATATTCTTCTCAGCTGGACTTGAGAATTATTATTGGGGTTTGTCAGGTCTTGACAAGCGTCCACTAATCTCAAACTTCAGCAACCTTTTGAGCCGCGTCACACTAGAGACTAGTGGAGCTAAATACACACGACTGCATCCCAAACCCTGGCGATATGCAGCCGCGGAAATTACGCTAGATCCAGTGCCCGCACAATGCGGAGTGATCCGAGCAGCACTGCTTTCTGCATCCTGCAGATCAAAGAGTTGGCAGAAGATCTGCAGACGGGAATGGACTCGATTTCCCTTCGATAGGAGGCTTTCATACCACCCAAAACACCAACTATCAGGACTACAAGCTTAACTTTATACCCGGGATACAGCTTTCTAAGCTCGGACAAGAGGTCCATATACTTGGATATCTTTTCCTCCTCCTTGAGAGAGATATTCTTCTCAGCTGGACTTGAGAATTATTATTATTATTATTAAGGGGTTTGTCAAGGCTTGACAAGCGTCCACTAATCTCAAACTTCAGCAACCTTTTGAGTCGCGTCATACTAGAGACTAGTGGAGCTAAATACACACGACTGCATCCCAAACCCTGGCGATATGCAGCCGCGGAAATTACGCTAGATCCAGTGCCCGCACAATGTGGAGTGATCCGAGCAGCACTGCTTTCTGCATCCTGCAGATCAAAGATTTGGCAGGAGATCTGCAGACGGGAATGGACTCGATTTCCCTTCGATAAAAGGCTTTCATGCCACCCAAAACACCTACAAAGGTTAGTACCCTAAAAACATTTAAAAAAATAGTTTGACCCGATTGAAGATAAAAATACGTGCAATAATTATTGTCCCACATATCCAACATTTGGTTCCTTTGTGGGTCTTTCCCATTTACTAGTTGCCAATAACACTTCACATCAAATTTCAAAAATAATCTTAAGTGTTGGCAAGTACTATAGTTCTTATAAAAAATTAATAGATTGATTGATTACTTAATATCAATATTACAAGATAAACAAATATCAAATATCAATATGCAAACAAATTACTCTAGGAGATTGTACACATTGTCTTATTAAAATATAAAGATTTTATCGATTTCAAAATTAATATAGAAATTCTGCCATTGGCGTCATATTTTTATCAAAAAAAACCATAACAATGATAGCATAAAATTATTTTTAGTAATAAATTAAGGTAGCAACTATTGTTAGTTTTTTTTCTTTGAAGTACTTTTTTATTTTTGATGTAGATAAATAAATTACTCTAGGATTTTCTTTGTTATCTTTTGCATTTTATGATTTAGTTATTATAAAGTTAATTTTAAAAATATTAAGGCCATGCTTTTTTACAATATATTATCTTGTTTATATTTAAACTAAAAAAATATGTAATCTAAAAACACAAGACAATGGCTTTGCAAAAAACTTGCTTTAATATTTGCTTTGTGTTTTGTTTTAATCAAAATATTCTCCAACTACGTTACAAAATGTTATTGTGTGCTAATTATAACTGGGCAAAACAATAGAGAATGACGTTAAATAAATCTAAATCGTTTCATTTTAACTTAACAGTAACAGTAACCGTAACAGTAACAGACGTTTTGAATAGGGTGACCATTTTCTTAAGAAGGCAATGCGGGACGGAGCAAAAAAAAAAAGGTCCTCATCTCCCAAATCCAAGTGAAGAGCAAAAAAAAAAGATCTTCACCTCCCAAATCCAAGCGAAGAGCAAAAAAAAGGCCTCATCTCCCAAAATCCAAGTGAAGAGCAAAAAAAAAAGATCTTCACCTCCCAAATCCAAGCGAAGAGCAAAAAAAGGTCCTCACCTCAAAAATGTTAAAATGCGGGACAATGCGGGACAAAATGTTAAAATGCGGGACAAAATGTTAAAATGCGGGACAAAATGTTAAAATGCGGGACAGTCCCGCAAAATGGTCACCCTAGTTTTGAACATATCCCGGTAAGTATCAACAATCAAATAGTGCTATATGCAAATATAGCACTAAATAGCACGGGAAACTCACGTCCAAAAGACAAGAGAGGAACTGGGTTCAAAGTATAAAAAAATATATTGGCTTATTGGACGAAACTCAGGCCATCCAACTCAATCATACTTTCTGGTACTTAAAATATTTAAATTCAAATACTTATAAAACATACTTAATACTTATAAAAATTGGATATGCAAATAAGGGTGATCCAAATCCCGGAGTCCAGGGATTTGAATTGCGCGCCATTTTCGTTCAGTGAATGTTGTCCGTCTGTCCGTCTGTCAGTCCGTCCGACCATCTGTCCGTCTGTGTATTCGTGCAGAGCAAATTCGGCTAAAAGGATTTTTATGGAACTGCATATTTAAGCTTTTGACATCAATGACACGAGTTGATCAACTTTTGGTAAAAATCGGTTGACTAGAAATGGGAATGTACTCGTGTCGATTTTAAGATTTTTGCGAATATTTAGCAACAGAAAAATATTTCGAAAAATTTTATTTAACAAAAGTTACTATAAATGCAATAACTATGGTCTATTTCAAAGTAGAAAAAAATAGATAGCGCTGCGAACCGAGTACGATTTACACTGATCAAATACAGTATAGCGGGAAATTTAAAATAAGTTACAACTAGGGCATGGGCGTAGCAACTGGGTTAGCAAGTGATTTTTTTTTTTTAATATAAAAAGGTTAATAATATATTGAAATAAACAAGGCAGATAAAACACTTACTTTATTTATACGACATAAATTCAGTTTAATGTGAAATTAGAAAAAGTTAAAAAAATATTAATTTTTAAAATTATGTACTATATATAAAAAGAGAGATTTGACTAAAAGAGTTTAAACAAAGCAATAAAACAAACAATATATCTTCAGAGCTAAAGTTTCTTATTTAAATAATTATTGATCTGTTAAATGTCAAATGTCAAAAAATATATATATGTCAGATAACCTAAAAAATATATAATTACGTAAAAACTAATTACATGGAGAATTTTCTCCATAAAATCTACGCCAAGAATATAAATAAAAGTCTAAATATGTAAATATTAACAAAATATATGAGAAAAATTAAATAATATAAATAATATATATTTCCAATGTACGACACTGAACATCTGTCAACTTGGGCTAAAAATAATATTTTTACAGTGTAATAGGGGTGACGATCTAAACCAATCCGAAGCAAGGACAAACAGCTCCTATCTTCTTACACGCATTTTTCTACTTTGAAATAGACCATAATAACGTTTATTTGAGACGTTTTTTGATAATATTTGTAACGTTTCCATGGTCGTGATAAATAATATCTCTGTTAGAAAATATTAAGTCATTTCTACTCTGCTTCTAGAAATGTATTTTATATAAGTACTTTATGATGGTGGTTGGTCCACAGCTGATTTTTTCCTTTATATAATGGAAATTTTTGTATTTGTTAGTTTGTAAGAAACTCTTGATAATGGCATAACAGCCGAAATACGTATCAAGCAGTAAAGAATTTGTGAAACTTAACCTATGGTCTATTTCAAAGTAGAAAAATGTGTGTAAGAAGATAGGAGCTGTTTGTCCTCGCTTCGGATTGGTTTAAATCGTCATCCCTATTACACTATAAAAATATTGTTTTTAGTCCAAGTTGACAGATGTTCAGTGTCGTACATTGGAAATATATATTATTTATATTATTTAATTTTTCTCATATATTTTGTTATTATTTACATATTTAGACTTTTATTTATATTCTTCGCGTAGATTTTATGGAGACAATTCTACATGTAATTTGTTTTTACGCAGTTATATATTTTTTAGGTTATCTGACATATAAATATTTTTTGACACTTGTCAATTAACAGATCAAGATAGAGGACTAATGAGAGGCCAAAAGACAGCCCAACTGATAGTGCCCAAAGAAGAAGATATTGATATAATTTTTAGACCTTTTTATTTATTTTTATCATTTTTCATTTCATTTTTATTTACAATATTATTTAAATAAGAAACTTTAGCTCTGAAGATATATTGTTTGTTTTATTGCTTTGTTTAAACTCTTAGCCAAATCTCTCTCTTTAGATATAGTACATAATTTTTAAAATTAATATTTTTTTAACTTTTTCAAATTTCCCATTAAACTGAATTTATGTCGTATAAATAAAGTAGATAAGTGTATTATCTGCCTTGTTTATTTCAATATCTTATTAACCTTTATATTAAAAAAAAAATCACTTGCTAACCCAGTTGCTACGCCCATGCCCTAGTTGTAACTTATTTTAAATTTCCCGCTATACTGTATTTGATCAGTGTAAATCGTACTCGGTTCGCAGCGCTATCTACTTTTTTCTACTTTGAAATAGACCATAGTCTTTTTATTATTTATATTTATGTTATATATTTATAATATATTTCACTTAGAGATAACGGAAAACTTTGTTCAAACTACCAAATAAGACAGGATTAGCACGAGAAAACATTTTCTCTGGTTAGATATTAGTATACAAAATTCTAGAGTTGAATATTTCAGTTACTCTAACAAAACTTCTTATTCGATAGTGAAACAAACATTTTCAATGTTGTATCTGCTCTTTGAAGAAAATCCGATACTAAGTCCTGCAATAGCCTGTGCCCGCCCATCCACTTTACCTCGCAGCTGACAGTTGAATAAAACACTATCTCCAGCACGGTCAAGTAGCCTGATATCTTCCGCTGCCGTCCACTTCCGGCACATGAGACTGTGAGAAGGAGGGACGGATTGCTTCACTGATGTATCCACTATGTACCTTATACTCACCTTATACACCACTGAACATTCTCAATGTAACGCTAAGTGTATTACTTGAGACTTTTATGGTGCCTTTCAACACTTTCATACGATGTATTCGGATGTTTTGCCCTCTATTCTTGAGCTTTGTTTCGGAAGTTTATTTATTGCTTTGATTTATTTGGAGATTGTAAAAGTTACATTTCAATCTGAGATTACTCTGAAAAAAACATATCGAACAGAAGGCCTATTATAAGCAGTGTTGAATCCAGACATTTTTCTCCTGGGGGGGGGACTACATGAGCCGGGGGGAAACTATATGAGTCGGGGGTGAAGTTAGTATAATGAATACAGATGTCTTTCTTCAGGGAGGGGGGTTACATGAACAAGAATTGGGGCACGAAAAAGAATATTTTAGAATTTAAAGTATAAAATAAAACAATACGTTGCACAATATACTGAAATTTATTAAAATGAATATAATTATAATCATGTAACATAAATATGTATTATCTCTCAATCACAAACTATTAGACTCGTAAAACTTGCTAAACTGTTAGAGAAACTTAAGCAGAACCGCAGTACGGGGGGGGGGGGGGTGACGGCCCTTAGCGCACTAAGGAAAAGGGCGCTGACGGGCTTGACTTTTTTTTTTGCTCGTCACTTGCATTTTGGAAGGTGAGAACCTTTTTTTTTTTGCTCATCACTTAAATTTTGAGAAGTGAGAACCTTGTTTTTATTTGCTAAAAGCGCCAAAACACGGTTCTGCCCCTAGCGTAAGTTTTCCTTACTGCGGCTCTGAACTTAAGTATCTAAGTATTACAGTCTGTTCCAAACGGTTAAGCGGAACTAAATGGGAATTTAGTTCTTTTAGGTTGTCACGAGAAAGGGACCTTGCTTGGGTTATTTCATTTTTCACGTTGGGATGTCAAAATTTAAAATTCCAACAATGAAACCATGGAAACGAATGACATATGTCAAAATTAAATATTTTTTTTAGATATTTTAATGACAAAAAAATAAATAAATGGGAAATTTGTATTAAGAATGACACAAAAAATCAAAATATAAAGAAAATGACATTTTAAAATGATATTAACCTTAACCAAAAAATGTTTATTGTAAGTATGATTTACAAAGCTTAAACAAAACGACCGAAAGGCACGATTTAAACGATGAAAGTAACTAGATTGCAAAATCTAGTTCCGCTTAACCGTTTGGAACAGACTGTAAGTATTATATTTTATATAACGAAAAAATTAATAAATAACAAAATAAATAAGGGCCGGTCTTTCCACCTTCTGATAAACTGCTGGGTAACTATCTGATAGATAAAGTTATCTGATACTTTATCTGTTGGATAAATGCCATCCCGTCTTTCAATTCAAATTTATCTATCAGATACAGTCTGTTCCAAACGGTTAGGCGGAACTAGATTTTGCCATCTAGTTACTTTCATCGTTTAAATCGTGCTTTTCGACCGTTTTGTTTAAGCTTTGTAAATCATACTTACAATAAACATTTTTTGGTTAAGGTTAATAGCATTTTAAAATGTCATTTTCTTTATATTTTGATTTTTTGTGTCATTCTTAATACAAAGTTCCCATTTATTTATTTTTTTGTCAATAAAATAAGTAAAAAAAAAAATATTAAATTTTGACATATGTCATTCGTTTCCATGGTTTCATTGTTGGAATTTTAAATTTTGACATTCCAACATGAAAAATGAAATAACCCAAGCAAAGGGACCTTGCTTGGGCTCGTGACAACCTAAAAGAACGAAATTCCCATTTAGTTCCGCCTAACCTATTGGAACAGACTGTAGTTATCTGACGGATAATGAGACTGACATATTGAATCCTTAGATTGGTAACACTGAATGTGTAACTGAAATAGGCGTTGAGAAATATATATATTTTTTTTTTTCGTTTCTCTATGGAAATAAATAAATAAATTGGTAAACTGACAGCTGTCGATCCGTTTTTTGGTTATTGTCACTAACAAAATTAAATTTACGTATAAGCCATTCACTTTTGTAAGAACAAACTAATTGGAAATTTTGTTTCCAATAGTTTGCAACTTTGAAGCTGTATGTCATGTTGGTATTAAAAAATGTCACTTTTTTAAAATGTCGATCCATTTGACATATGTCATAATGAAAAATGATATCTTAATTATAATGATCATAACCTTATCAACCTAAAGTCGGTTTTACAGCGTAAGGAATATTTTTAATTGACATTTAAAGTCAGTAACACACTATAAAAGTAACCAAAATAACCAGATTTAGTTTGTTCTTACAAAAGTGAACAGCTTATATGCGTTATACAAGATTTTAGCAATTATTAATGTCGTAAGCATGTAATAAAATTGGGGGTATGAAAAATAGATATTAACAATAATTGCTCTACGTTTATTTAATTTTTTAATTTTATAAAGATTGATGTAAATACAAAATAAGTTATAATAAATTTGAAAATAAGAAATTAAATCACGGAGTATTCTTTCATTTTCATTTTTTCTAAGTAATCAGTTTCTTCAGGTACGTCACCGACACAGTACTGATCTTTTGTGGGTGGTTCTTCATATCCACTCTTGTAACGTTAAAGTTGTGTAATACTGCAGTTGCTACTATACCAATTATAAACTTATTGCTCAAATTCGAAGCGAATATTAGAATTATTAAACATTGTATTGTAAGGCGTGGATCCCGGCTAACGTTTAATATAAAATATCCTTCTCGACACTGTTTACTTCAGCCTTTTTTTCACAGAAGAAAGCAGTTTCACTAACATTTCATCCCAAGCTGCAACAATTTGTGGTTAACGGGCAATTTCGTAAAATACTCGTTGAAATCTGTGTAAGTATTTAATTTCCCGTACAAGGCATACAAATGAAATCAGACATAAGCTGGATATTGCACGAGATTCTTTTTTCATATTTTTTCTCACCGTGGACTGGTGCACTGTTATTTTGGAGTTAAAGCATTATTTCTACAAATAATAAAATTCAAACAAATTATATTTTTTCAAGTCCATTTTGCAATTTCTTGTACCAAGAAATCATTTACTTTCTAACTTTTTGACAGTGACAGCACTTATTTGTTACTTATTCCCTACTTTGACTACCGAATAACTTATCTACCAGATAGCATAGTTTATTCGTAGGAATAACTTTATCTGAAGGTGGAAAGACGCTTTATTGTTTTTATCCGTCAGATAACGTTACCAGTCACTTTATCTGAAGGTGGAAAGACCGGCCCTTAGTAATACATTTCATTGAAATTTATCCATTTCATTCATGCATAAATAGAAACAGTAATCTGTGATCTGTATTTGAGAGCAATGATTTAAAGAGACTATTCGTAATCAGTCCCTTTATTCCCTTGTCGGCATTCAAGTAAGACGGATTACTTCCGTTATGAGAACCGGTGAATTAACCAAAAGCGAAATTAATCTTTACGTCTCGTAAGCACACAGCTTTATTAAAGACTTCAATGTTAAAAATACCTTAAATATAAATAGTTCTCTTTCGCAGATTAAAATCAAGACTTGAAAGAAAAATAAAAGTAAACAGGAGAAATGTTTTGAATAAAAAAACACAACGTTAATTAGAACGTAGTTTGTTTGGATTTTGTGCATTGCTTCCTGGTTCGCAAAACATCTCTCTAATTATACTTTAATTGTCTCCATGTACGAGGGTTACCTTTTATGTTTTTACAAACGATCACTAGATAGCAATATTGAAATGTGCCATTACTATATTCTTAAAATTTGACATTTGTTATTGTGAAATCAGTGGCAGCTTATAAATTGACCGAGTAGTGTGTTGACAGTGAGCGTGAAAAAAACAAGTTTGTGAAAAAATAGATATTACTCGTGAAGGTTTTCGTTGAATGATTATTTAGGATTTTAATAAAGACCTAACTCAACAACAATGCATAGATTCGATTCGCTCAACTTTTGGTAATAAAGCACCATCAGAAGTGAAGAATTTCGTCGTGGTCGTGTGTCCGTCAGTGACGAATCTCGTAAAGGTCGACCAAAATCAGTAGTGATTCAAAAAACATCGATGCTGTGCGCAAGAAGATCGGCATGTGACTTACCGTGAGATAGAGGCATCCTTTGGCATATCGCATACATTTAGTTGTGAAAAAGATTTGTTCCCGATGGATTTTGCATAATTTGACCGAAGCTCAAAAAAAAGGCTCGTGTTGACTGGTTTAAGAGAAATGCTAAAAAAATCAACCTAACGCACAGTGAGCAGTCAACTAATTTAAGAGCTCTGAACGTAGCTTTTCGCTACGATCAACCCCCAGAGATTATTAGTTTCTTATACAAAACTAACAATCTATTATAAAATTAGTGACAATCTATGCATCAAATTTCGCACAGAATTTTTATTTATCTAATAGGATATTTTTGATTGTAGAAAAAATTATTGTAAAAATGTTATTGCTCAATACCTTAATAATAGGTATCACACAACAATGTTCTGTAATTTTTTAAATATATTTGTGGGTTTCAAATAATTTTTATATTTATATGGTCGTATGTAGAAATGTTTAAATAATACGTCAACATTTTTTTCGACAAGATCATTTATAGTTTAGAACCTTCGTCGAAAAATATTATACTTGATGATAATGAAATACCACTTAATACAAGTATTCTTTACATAAAATAAATCATTTTTATCCTCAGCACTTATATTGATAATAGAGATGGGTCGTTCATGAACGAACCGGCTCACTGAGCCGGCTTAGTACACTAACCGAAGTGACACGGTTCACCAAATTGAAATGAGCCTGTTCACGGTTCACTGCATAGTTTCAAGGATACGATTGATCGGGCGATTGTGAGCAGTAACCGGAGTGATCGGGATCTGGATCGATGTCATGTTGAACTTCGCGATAACCTGGCTTGTAATGTATTATCATAAAGTGTATTTTGTCATCAATTTGTAGGGCAGTCTATTTGAAACTAATAGGCTTAGTCTGTACTTTCTTATAACCATACAATTTAAAAATATTAAAAATATTGCCCAAATCCCAGATGCCCGATTTATAAGGGCAATAAACATCGCCATAAACTTAACACATCTGGTTTAAAATACAGTAGCTACATAAAGTGAAGTGTTTGTTTACTATCAACCCGGCCAAAATGTTAGATAATTCACTTCTATAGATTTTTATTTATTTAACTTTTACTTCATATAATGCAAGAATCGGCTGAGCGACGTTCTACCTACATATTGCAAACCAACGACCATATTGAACGAACGATCGACAACTGACCGACCTGTGTCTCGGAAAAATGTTTACTTATCCGGATCAATGAGCCGGTTAACAAACTGAATGACCTCCACTGCCCCGGTTCCACAAACTGAACCGAAATTGCGACAGATTCGAGATGGCGGCAAAAGGAAAATACCAAGTACAATCAGTATTTTTCACAATAAAACAAAATATCTCCAAACATATTTGTAGAATGAAGTTTTAGCTACAATTTGCCGCACGGTACATGAATATGCGTCGAATGGTTTACAAGATAGAGTCTAGTTCTTTTTACAATTAAAAATATCCTATTAGATAGATAAAAATTCGCCTCGTCTTGTATAAGAAAATATACGGTTGTGCGCCCCCTTAACGTGAATCACCGGAAGAAAGTTTTATATTCGACCACTCACGGCATATGAACACTGACAACCTATTGATCATGAAAAAGTTGTTAAAAATATTATGAAATACGTCAAAAAGAAACAAAACAGTAGTAAAATAGTGCAATAAACTTTTTACAGTAATAAAACTAATGATCCAAAAGGAATTTAACGTTTTATAAAAGAAACACGGACATGAAATGCAACCTAATATTCCAGAATAATGTTCTGGCGTGTAACAAATATAAAAAAATCATTGATTAATATTTAATTCTTCCATAGCATGTTTGTAACCAATTCACTGATGCAATTTCAACTATTTAAAATTTAAAACGCATTCTCAATTCAATCAATTATCCATTTCTTATTGCGGTCATTATTCAAGACATATCCCTTGGGTTGAGCGTGTCCATTGCCAATAACATTAGTGCTACATTCCCTTTTAAAATCGTTTCAGATACGGTCAAAAGGAAGGAAAGTTTTTACAAAAAATTTAAAGGTCATGGATTACGGATATCGGGAAAATTCTATGGTAAGAACGTTCACTTTTCATATATTTGTGTGGAAATTTGTAAAGGTGATTCTACAAAAGGTTTCACATAGAATTTTTTTAGAATTTGAACGAAGAAATACTATTAATTACTAAAAATAGCATAGTAAGTTGTCAAATATTCGTCTGTTGATGACAAATATATAGAAATTGTGACAACTATAAACGATATTTTGTCACGTAACAATAAATTAAGTTTATATTTTTTCCTGCTACCAGAGGTGGATTAAGGCTGGTTGAGGCGGACGAGACAATATTGGGCCCCTTAAAAAAGAGAGAAACAGGGAAAATATATGTTAACCATATTTTTAAATAAATAAGCGAATATAAACTAATTCCTGGTTCACCATCAATAAACTATCCTTGAACACTACCTAGTCCCAAAGCTTACTCATAACCACAAAGACACATGACTATGACAATCCCCCGTATGTAAGTTTCCTTGGTATACATGTAGATCCCCATCTAAGATGGGACCAACATACAGAGTTTCTGAGCCGTAAACTAAGGTCTACCATATATCTAATTAGAAAACTAAAAGTAGAGGTGAGTATAGATGTGGTTCTAAAAGCTTACTTTTCCCTTTTCCACTCCCAGTTAAGCTATAGTTTGTTAATCTGGGGACATTCACCAGCTGCCAAAAGAATCTTTGCCCTACAGAGTAAGGTTGTAAGAATTATTGCTTCTGCTAATTTTCAAGCCGACTGTCGTGATCTTTTTGTAAAACTCAATATAATGTCCCTACCTTCCCTTTTCATCTTTTACTGCGTACTCCATATTCACCAAAATTTAAAAAATTTCCCAACCTGTAGTAAAACCCACTACCATAATACTCGGTTAAAAAACAATATTCGTAGTAACTTCTTACGCCTTAATAAATCGAGGAACTCCATCAATTATTTTTCTATAATTTTTTTTAACCTTATACCTGCGGAAATTAGAGAACTACCACCCTGATGCAAAAATTTCACATTCGGAATTACTCACAATATTTGAAATGCTGTTGATTACCAATAGGAATAACATAGGGCCTAAATTTGACCCCTGAGGTACACCACTGGTTGAGAAATAATTACTCGACTTAGACCCATAGAATTCAACATATTGAGACCGATTTCGTAGATATGATTCAAACCAAGCACATAACTTGAGAGAAACGAAATATTTTAATGCTCGAAGTAGTCACGGATGTCCTAATCTGGCAAAAGCCTTCGTCATATCCATATATACTGTATCGACCTGAATTTAAGAATCCAGACTTAGACTTACATAATCCGTTAGGGACAATAAATTGGTGACACTTGATTTATTCAGCATAAAACCGTGCTGCTTCTTATTAATGGCAGGGGATACGTGCTGAAATAAATATTTTTTAGTGGAACCCGGGCATTCAAGATACCCCGCTGGTGCCGGCACTGCTACTTTCTTGATAAAAAGTAAAAAACAATGGTGTTGAAAACAAAGTTATATATTTAAACCAACAAACTCGATTCTAGTTGATAGAAGAAAAATGCAAAAGTATAAAACATGTTCTGTCAAATAATCAAAACGCGAAAAGTTTGAAAACTTTGTATTTCATTTTGCCACAGAATTTACCTCGAATAAAAACTTTATATTACCCTAATACACATATGCAATATTGTAGACTGGGAAGCCTGTTCAATTGTTGTACTGCAGCAACTAGTTAGGTTAGGTTACCACAAACCAGAAGTTAGTTGTTTAGTATTTTTTGTTTGTAATATCCGCCTTTGCGATGTTAATTTACTTAAACATAACCCTAATTAACTAATCTGGAACTTTGTTGCTTCTACAGTTTTCTTCTGCGTTTAATAACTTTGGTATTAACCAGATGACTGGACTGCAAAATACTTCCTGACTATCTACAAGATTATAATTTGATTAATTTTGATAAGTATACAGGGCATTCATTTTAAATTGCTAACCATTGCTATCTCAAGAACTATAAGAGCTACGAGATTGCTTAAATTAGACAACAAATACTATTTTACAGGAAAATATCAATGAGTGATGCAATTTTTTATTCCTTATTTTAAATAAGAACACTTAAAGAAATCAGATGCTGTATTGGAGCATTACATTCATCTCCTACAAATGCATTATTAGCTGAATCAAATGTAATGCCACTTGAAAATTCTATCAGAAAGATTTATACTTCATCGTATGCAGATCAAAAGTCCTATACCTATAGGTCAGTATTGGAGAAATAGAAACATGCCCTTAATAATAGAATGTTTTTTAAGTCTATCGAACATCTCTCCACTTCGTGCTGTTAACCATAATATTCCTTGCTTTTCTTACCCATTTCGGTTTTCACTACCAATAAACTTTGTACATCTGTTTTTTGCTTAAGCAACTTAAAATGGTGCGCGTCTAAGTCAGTCTTAAAAACATATTACTTTGCCTCTATCCAGTCACATCTATCGTACGCCTTATTGATTTGGGGTCATTCCACCCAAACAAAAAGGCTATTTGCTTTGCAACGCAGAGCCATAAGGATCATGAGCAATATACAATACCGATCCAGCTGCAAAGAAAATTTTGTAGAATTGGGCATTTTAACCTTGCCGTCCCTGTACATCCATCATTGCCTCCTGTATGTACATAACAACCTCTCTACGTACTCTGTCCAAAGTTCTCTCCACGTACACGACACGAGAAACAAGAATGATATTCGTCCTGAATTTACCAGACTCAGGAAATCAAGGTATAGCGCAAATTATCATGCAATTAAATTCTATAATGTTCTACCATCCACCACCAAGAGCCTCAACTTCGTAAGATTCAAAAAAGTAACTAAACAATATCTAATTGCCAAGGCTTTCTACTCTACTGAGGAATACCTACGAAATGATTTTGGTGACTTAAATGAGGTTCTGTGATCAGGCTTTACGTTCAGATTACGTTCTATCAACTTGAAGTGTCTCTGTTTATTTTCTGATTAGATTTCTTAAAATTATAGTTTTATATTATTGTAATGCATATGATTCAATTTGTAATTTGTGTAAAAATGGACCTTTGTAAAAATGTACAACATTTAATACAATAAAATATATATTATTATTATTATATTATTTTATTGCTGATCATAACATGATCCAGATATTATCCTCAAATTATCGGAAAAACAATGTATCAGTTTTGAATAAGGTAAAATTAAAATGGCAAAATGCACACTATATATATATATTGCTGATCATATTGCTGATATATGTATATATATATATATATTGATTTTTATATATATATACTGACGGATCAAAATCAACCAATGGCGTAGGTTGCGCCGTTTTAGTTCCCCAGCGCAATTTTAACCAAAAATTTAAACTCCCAGATAATATGTTTATCTACAATGCGGAAATGGTGGCCATAAAAATATCTACATTTTTAATGGCTACATTGTTGTTGTTTGTTCATAATTATCCTTTTAAAACGAGGCTCTTTTTAGGGTTTTGTAGGTATGATGAAAAAACCCTTATACCTTCATTTTGTTGTCTGTATGTCTGTCTGTTCGGCAAAAATTGTAGCCAAACGGCTAAACCTAGAGAGTTGAAATTTGGCATGCTTATACAACTATTTGACCCGCACATAGGAAAAATAGTAAATCATCTAAAAAACATATCTCCCTAAAAATATAAACAAATATGTGCTCATCGAAAAAAAAATTAAAAATATTTTTTTTTAAATTCTGAGTAGGGTATCAAATAAAAGCCCTTAGTACGTGGATTAATGATAATTTTTTGTTTTTGCAAAATAAATTATTTTACCCGTATTTTGCCAAAATTGTGCAAAAAAAAATTTGTCCCAGATGGTAACCCTGTAGCCCAGATGGTTTAAACTAAAAATCTGAAAAAATTCTAAGTAATGTACATTGGTGTGAACCGAAATAGTACAACAGAAATTTTTGATCGAATTATGTTTTCGGAAAATAACGCATTTTTTGTGTTTTTCACTAAAATATTTAATTCGCTATGTAACACAGTAAATAAGTAAGCGCCCGTAGCGTAGTTCGTAGTGTCATCGCTTAGTAATTTGCAAACTACAGTTGGATTTCTGTCAATTTTAATTTTTCTGTTTTTTTTGCATTTTTATTTTGTTTAAATTATTTTGTCAAAATTCTAGTAATATTTTGGTAAATGTTGCATCTAATTTTTAAAAGCGTAAATTTAATAACTAGTGGGAAGTGTTGAAATTATAATTTAATTCTATGTTTGAATGTATGCGAAATCAGAGGACGGGGCTTATGGTTTAAGCAACCAATGGAAGGCATAGGCACAATTTTCAAAATCTTAATGAACCTTGCTATATAAAAAAATACTGCACATATTTAGAAACTTAAATAATGGTATTAGGCATTCGAATTAAAATTCATAAAAAAATATTTTGACATAAAATTTGTTTTGGCATACCAAATAATCATCATTCAGTTACTGCGAAACCCTGAAATGTGTGAAAATTCACACTTCACATCAATTTTTTTGAAAGAGCCACGCATAAGGCGTCAGATGCATTTAAGCGATTTCTGGCTTTTGTTTTGATGTGCAAAAGTGATGAAAAACTCATTTCACAAAGGTAAGTGGTGGCATATGGTAAAAGTGTCTCTAATGTTGCTTTTGCCAATTCTGGATAACCATTTCAATACCTTTTCATATCAAATTCCTTTTAATAAAAGGTTGTTGTCTATTGAAAAAAATGGATTGAGTATCTATCTATTAATTTTGCGTGGAAAAGTATCCATTAAATGATTCACTCAATTGGTAGAGGTATAATTTTATTTCGAGTATAATTATTGTTTTTTCATTTTCCAAAACAACTGAATCCAGAAAAGTAAAATTTGCTAAATTCCCATTTTCAACTCGACGTCTCCAAAGTTTTAATTTTTCATTAAATGAGGCTAATGCTTCAGCTGTTATTATGTTCTTACCAAATTCTTGCACCTTCAGTTCTCCAGAAGAAGTTAGCCCGATCTTCATTACCACACCGGAATCTGGCGATGGTCTTCTGATTTTTTCCTTTTGGCTTGACGAGGTATAGGGGCACTGAGGGAACTTGTATATTCTTGTATATCTGATTGTATCTTGATTTCTGTATTCTGTTTTGTTCTTCCTGTCTCTGTACTTGTCTGTCTCGTTCCTCTAATAAGTAACTAACTAAACTAACTGAAGTCTTTTTAAACTAAAATCTATTAGTTTTCAATTGAACCTATGTTCGTGACTCGTGTCCAAGTACGTATTAATTTATGTGTTATCCCCTAATCCATCACCGTACAGATCCATAACACACGTACACGGATTACTGGCGGATTGCACAGGTTTGTTTCAAAACTACCTACATGGACATCCATCATATTCTGCCACTGAAATCTGATTTACAACTCTGATTCCATGTGGATATTTCACAAACTTTATATCAATTCGATTTTACGCTTTTTTTAACTGATGAGGGTGAGATAAGTTTGTTTATGGATGGGGTTCCGTAATTAATATTCAGATTAATTTTTGTTCAGAAAAAAAGTAAGCTCTAAACAAATAAAACAAAAAGTTATGATTAATTTTTTTCTATATTGTTTTTAGGATTTCGTAGTTATAAACAAGAAACCTTTATAATCTCACTCATGTGTAAGATGACCAGATGTTCCAGTTTGGCCAGAACAGTTCTGGTTTTGA
Organism: Liopterus haemorrhoidalis; assembly: GCA_963971575.1. Classification (NCBI taxonomy): domain Eukaryota; kingdom Metazoa; phylum Arthropoda; class Insecta; order Coleoptera; family Dytiscidae; genus Liopterus; species Liopterus haemorrhoidalis. Next base: position 45,340,769 of record OZ020620.1, on the reverse strand, counting down.
AACATTTGTAGAGGCGTCTCAATACCTTTGGGGCCACGGTCTCAAATTATCAGAAAAAAATCGTATCAAAAGCCCAAATAAACACGATAATGATCGTGTCGCGATTTCAAAAATATATTACCCTTCTACAATTATTTTTATTACTGGTTACTTTATCACTGCTGTGATATAGTATTTTATAAGCCGACTACATAACCAGTATACATCGTAAAATGCATAGGCAATAATGCATGCAGCTGTAGAGAAGAGGTAGATAAGTGTTTGAACCAGTGGCGCAACAAGGGTGGTGCGACAGGTGCCACCGCACCAGGCGCCGGATTCATAGGGGCGTCGAATGCTCAAATTTAATTTTTTTTATTATTATCTTTTATATTAATAAACTATAATCAACACAAATTTGATTTCATAATCGAAAATTTCAAATGGCAGGCAAGATCATTAATTGATTACTGTACAACTGCCACTGCAATGCAATTATTAGAAGTGATCCACACTTACGATTTAAAAGATGTGTACCCTAATATTGGCATTGCACTGTGCATATTTTTAACGCTCCCTGTAACTGTTGCTTCGAATTAACGCAGTTTTAGTAAATTAAAGTTAATAAAAAATTATTTGCGTTCTACAATGGTCCAAGAGCTTGTAAAATTTAGCTTTAATATCAATAGAAAATACTACAGCGCAGTCATTAAATTATGAAGACTTAATTAACGAATTTTCACAGTTAAAAGCCAGAAAAGTTCAATTATTAAAATACCTAAATATATATTATTTTTTGTTCAAATATCCCTTTTTTTTGTCATTAAATATATATATTTTTATTTATTTTGTTATTCAATAATATTTCTTTAGCCTTTTTGTGTTTCATTTTAGGTGTTTTTCATTTTGTGTTTGATTGACCTAGAGTTTATATTTTGTCCCTTTTTATATTAGTTGATTATCATGATTTTTGAGTTTATTAAAAGATTTGTAACATAATTTGTTAATATAATCGTTAATATTGCAATTTAAACCAAACCAAAGAAAAAGGTTAAAACTAAACTAAAAAATAATACCAACGAATGTTTTTTTAAATTTTTTTTTATACATTTATTGTTAAAAAAATTACTTTATAATATATATTTCTGTATGTTCCTTTACTGGTAATAAGATAGTTCCTTTATTAGGAGTAAGTGTTCCTTTTCTGGCGATTTTGTGATTTTTATGAATAAAGTTTTTTATTTTTCTAAGTTATTCTTTTATTTTCACTTGCATCAAAATAAAACAATAAGATTTTAAGGATTCTCTATGAAATATGGTAAGTAAATATCTTAAATAACATTTTGGTGAAAAAAACAACGTAAGTAAATGTTTTAAATGTTCCCTTACTGATGTAATCACCCTACTATAAAATTTTTCAAATTTCGTAAGTATTTAGTAGGGGGGGGGGGGCGTCAAATAATTTTACGCACCAGGCGCCAATTTATGTTGTTGCGGCACTGGTTTGAACTCAAATGGAGATACTGAGTTAGTGGAATTCAGTACAGTGACTGAGTGATTATAATTAATCGAATATCTGGATTAGTTTAGACCAGGGGTGGCCAAACTTTTAGACGTTGGGGGCGACTTTTATGGTGAAGATGTTTCCGCGAGCTTTACGTTTTTACCGACCGCCAACATATATAAGGGAGGTATTGTGATCATACCGATTTTGACGTTTCTAAATTTCGATGGATCTCCACGAATTGAGGTCCCTACATAACTTTTGACTATTTTTAGCATGATGTAAGAAAAATATTTCGAAAAAAATTATTGAACAAAAGTTGCTATAAAAGCAATAACTGACAACTTTTATTTGAGACATTTTTTGATAAAATTTTTCCCTAATAGTTTTAGGTCATTACGGACCAAACATTAATTTTTTCTAGACAGAACAAGGTGTAGGAATTCCAAAAATTCAAACCTCAAATCTCTATGGCTTACCTTTTTGAGATATGAATTTTTTTAAATTCCAAATAAATCAAAATTTTCCCTAATAGTTTTAGGTCATTACGGACCAAACATTAATTTTTTCTAGACAAAACAAGGTGTAAGAATTCCGAAAATTCAAACTTCAAGTATCTACCTCTTACCATTTTTGAGATATGAATTTTTGAAATTTACAAAGTAAAATCAAAATTTTACCAATTAGTTTTAGGTCATTACGGACCAAATATTACAGAAAAAACATCGTAAAACTAAATTTTTTAAAGATTTAAATATTCTTACCATTTTTGAGATATTGTTTTTAATTTAATACCAATATTTCCAAAAATAACTACACTTTCACGAGACCCAATATATTCAATGTTAAAATACGTACAAAAAATAACTTAGAATTTAACATATAAGAAAGACATTTTAATGTTATCTCGATGTTTTGTTAACCACAAATGAATTAGTATGGGATTAAAAAAATAATTAATCCTCTTAAATAAGTTGATAAGGAAATTTTATTTTTATATCATTAGCAGGAATTACGTAAACATATATGCGACGAAACCTGTTTATCAAAAAAAATATATAAACTGAGAATTTTCATAGTTTACAGGATTTCGTAGGCAGAGGTGATAGTAAAAATATTTGAGAAGATAACATTCAAAATATGATTTATCACAGTAATACAGTTTTGAAATTATTGTAGAAAACATTACAAACCAATTTGCAACAAGTTTAGAACCTAATTTTACGACCTACTTATTTTTAAGGTCCCAAACAATTAATTCAAATATGTTATTAAAATTTTAAAGCGCTAAATTACGAAAAATCGATATTTAAATTTGACAAAAATCACGTTTTGCATGAACTAAGTGGACAAATAATGGTTTAAATTGACAAAATAAGGATTAAATTTGATTTGAATGTTTATTATAATGTTTATATGTTTATGTTTGTTAATATGGATCTTACTAGCATTATCTAAATAAATAAACTATTATTATTATTATTATTATTAACAAACATAGGTTTACATTATTTTATTTATTCTTTTTTTAATATTATTATGTATTTATCATTTTTTTAAATATGGAAATGCCAACTTTAATTTTCCAAACAATCATATCTCAAAAACGGTAAGAGATAGAGACCTGCGGTTTGAATTTTTGAAATTCTCAGACTTTAAATAGTTTAGAAAAAAATTGAAGATTTAGTGGCTAGCACACAACTTTATTAATATCAAATAAAATAGTCGAAAGATACAAAAAATTGAAAATTAAAAAATTGATATGAAGTGTGAATTTTCACAACATTTCAGGGTTTCGCAGGTTTTAGTAAGTGGATGATGATAATTTGGGATGCCAAAATAAATTTTATGTTAAAATATTTTTTTTTGTTAATTTTAATTCGAATGGCTAATACAATTATTTAGGTTTCTAAACATGTGCAGTATTTTTTTTTTTATATATAGCAAGTTTCATTAAGATTTTGAAAATTACATAGCCCAGCCTGTCTCAATTTTTTCATACTTATATGTAACGTTTCCATGGTCATGATAAATAATATCTCCGTTAGAAAATATTAGGCCAAGTTATTTCTACTCTGCTGCTAGAATGTATTTTATACAAGTACTTTATGATGGCGGTTGGTCCTGTGGTGGCCACAGATGATTTTTTTAAATAACTTGATCGCAAACGAACTAATAACAAAAAGAACTAACAGACTACTGTCTAACAAAATAGATACCAGGGTTTCGAACCGGAACTGAACCGAAAACCGAAGAAAACAGTTATTTTTGTAAGAACGAAAACCGGAACTGAACCGCAAAAAAATATCGGTTTATTTCGGTTCAGATAATGTTTATATGAGTGAATATAAAATACATTTTATTTAAGATAATTTTTTAAACTGATGAGCAGAAAAAAAACGTATTTTTTTAACTGATAAGTAAAAAAATGCGTTTCTATTATTTGAAGAGGGGGAAGGGTTGAACGCCAAGAACCCCCCCCCCTGGCAGCGGCCATAGTATGATTTTTACAAAATAAGGAATAAAATGTTCTCCTAAATTATAGTAGAAAATAAATTTCTAATACAAATAAAAGCATTTACAAATTTATCACTCGGAACTGAACCGAAAACCGAAAAAAAACCGTTATTTTTGCGGGAACGAAAACCGGAACCGAACCGATATATTTTTTTTAATTGAACCGGAACGAAAACCGAAACGAAAAAAATAACGGTTCGAAGCCCTGATAGATACACTACATATGTCACATAGAAGTCGCTATATGATAGAAAAGATCAGGAACTTGAAAGCTGTTCCAATTAACATTATGCTCAAAGAACAACAGTGTCCCCACCTGTTATCAATATTTTGCTTCACACAAAAATCCTCCATTTTGCGCTGTAAAATTTGTTTTCCTTCCAGTTGTCACTCAACCAGTACAAAGAGTCTTTACACCGCTATAAATCATTTCGCGTACAACTGTTGCATTTGAGATTTTATAAATAATAAAATCAACAATTAAAAATTTACCTGAATGAAAATAGTGGTAAAAAAACATAACTTTTGATACGAAATGAATGAAAGAGTTCTATTTACCTAGAATATGGTATCATTAATCACGTTTAAGCGGTGATGTGTTTCTTTTATTCGTTAACTGATGCTGGTAGCAGTTGCTATGAATTATCCGCAGACAATTACCGCAAGTTGCAGACAATGCAACAACAAGCCCGTACTCACCAGCTCGACAACAGGTTTATGTTTTGTTCTGTTTCACTGAAAGCTGTTCTGTTCTGTTATTAACGACTTATACACAACTTTTTAACACAAAAAATATATTTAATGTTGTTGCATGAGTCCATGTCATGAATATGAAAACTATTTTTATTGTGTTACTTAAATAAATGCTGAAAATACAAGATTCACTATTCTATTTTTAGGGTTTTGTAGGTATGACCAAAAAACCCTTATACCGTCATTTTGTCGTCTGTCTGTCTGTCTGTCTGTCTGTCTGTCTGTCTGTCTGTTCGGTAAAAATTGTAGCCAAACGGCTAAACCTAGAGAGTTGAAATTTGGCATGCTTATACAACTCTTTGACCCACACATAGGAAAAATACTAAAACATCTAAAAAACATATCCCCCTAAAAATATAAACAAATATGTGTTCATCGAAAAAAAAAAAAAAAAAATTTTATAATTCTGAGTAGGGTATCAAATGAAAGCCCTTGGTACGTGGATTAATGATCAAATTTTTATTTTTGCAAAATAAATTATTTTGAAGCGATTTTTACCAAAATTGTGCAAAAAAATTTTTGTCCCACACCCTGTAGCCCAGATGGTTTAAACTAAAAATCTGAAAAAATTCTAAGTAATGTACATTGGTGTGAACCGGAATAGTACAACAGGAATTTTTGATCAGATTATGATTTTGGAGAAAAACGCATTTCTTGTGATTTTTTGCTAATAATGTACACAAGTTATAGCTTTGTAACACGCCACACTGGAACGTGTATGCTGGTGTAGTGGTATTCGTCGCTGATTTTACAACCAAGTAACCCGATCCGAAAGGGATCGAACCCTGTGGAGAATCAATATTTTTTGTTTTTTTTTTAATTTTTATATTGTTTAAATTATTTTTTCAAAATTCTAGTTATATTTTGGCAAATGTTGCATTTAATTTTTAAAAGCGTAAATTTAATAACCAGTGGAAATTGTTTAAATTATATATAATTCTGTTTCAATGTACACGAAATCAGAGGGACGGAACTTATAACAACCAATGGAAGCCATACGCGCAATTTTTAAAGTTCTTAATGAACCTTGCTATATAAAAAAAAATACTGCACATATTTAGAAACTTAAATAATAGTATTAGGCGTTCGAATTAAAATTAACAAAAAAAAATATTTTAATATCAAATTTGTTTTCGCATCCAAAATAATCATCATGCACTTACTAAATACCTGCAAAACCCTGAAATGTGTGAAAATTCACACTTCACATCAATTTTTTTTAGTATTTCTTTTAACAGAAAATTGTGATAGTATGCAACCAGAAATACTCATGTGTAAGAACAGTTGCTCATGTGTAATTTGTCAATATATAAAATTGTTTGTTTATTGAGGTAAACAAACATGTTTGTTTGTTTGTTCGCTATGCATTCCTAGGCCGTTTAACCGATTAAGACCAAATTTTGCACAGTTACCCTGCGGAAATATTGGTGCAAAAAAATAATCGGTTTTTCAATGATGGATAAGTTTTTTAGGGCCTACGAATGGAAATAAGTCGGAAAAAATCTTGCATGTTACTACAAAAATCAGCTGTGGCCACCACAGGACCGACCGCCATCACAAAGCACTTAAATATGTTCTAGCAGTAGAGTAGAAATAACTTGACCTAATATTCTCCAACAGAGATATTATTTATCATAACCATGGAAACGCTACATATAAGTATGAAAAAATAAATACTTTATAAATACAAAATTTTCAAATTTTTTATGTTTTATCAAAAAATATCTCAAATAAAAGTTGTTAGCTATTGCTTTTATAGCAACTTTTGTTAAATACATTTTTTCGAAATATTTTTCTGTTTTGTTTGTTATTGTATTAAAATCTTAAAATCGACACGTGTAAACTCTCATTTCTAGTCAACCGATTTTTACTAAGAGTTGATCAACTCGTGCCATTGATGTGAAAAGCTTAAATATAATGTTTCATAAAAATCCTTTTAGCAGAATTTTCTCTGCACGTGTACACAGACAGACGGACGGACAGACAAACAGATGGACAGACAGACGGACATCATGCTAAAAATAGTCAAAACGTTATGTAGGGACCTCAATTCGTGGAGATCCTTCGAAATCTCGAAATGTCAAAATCGGTATGATCACATTACCTCCCTTATATTGGTGGTCGGTAAAAATTCTGTATATATCCCAGGTCAATAGATAACTCATAATTATTATTTATTAGTTTTCATTTTCCTCGAAAATTAAAATCACTAAAAATCAGTGTTGTAATAGATTCATTTAAAAAAATATCTAGATACAGATACGGATACAGAATTGTAAAAAATATCTAAATACAGATACATGCCAACAAAATTTATATCTAGATACAGCTAGATACTTTTGAAAAAACACTGAAAAATGAAAATACCTGGCGTGACGCATGCCCTGAAATATGGTGTTTTTATGGAAGTACTGTAGATCGCAGAATTCCATACACGGCTAAGTTGGATGAAGGCGCCTCTCGCTTTGCGTATTCTGCTTTCCACATCTATAACCGTGCCACTGTCCACAGATACATGATACTTAAATTTAAATATCTAGATACAGATACATATTTCAAAAAGTATCTAATTTGTATCTAGATACTTGAAAAAGCATCTAGTTACTGTATCTAGATACTTGTAACTAGATACATTACAACACTGCTAAAAATCAACATGACTGATAGTGCCCAAAGAGAGAGATACTTTCACCTCTAATGTGCACTTGGTTTGAAACCTATTTACGTAACAGATCACAATACGTTCAATTCAACGGTTCAAAGTCGAGGAATTATTTATCAACCAGTGGTGTGCCACAGGGGTCGAATCTCGGGCCCCTGATGTTCCTTCTGGTGGTCAATAATATCCCAGATATTGTGAGCAACAGCCAGTGCGAGATGTTTGCTGATGACGTCAAAATATATCGCCAAATAACTGACTTGTCTCACTGTCTTGCACTTCAAAGTGATTTACAAAAACTCTGTGAATGGAGTAAATCCACTGGTCTAACATTTAACACCACAAAGTGTAAGGTTATGACTTACTCTAGAAAGAGGGAAGTGATCACATACAATTACAATATGGAAGGCTGTATTGTTCCTCGAACAGAGACAATCAGAGATTTGGGAATATTGTTCGATTCGAAACTGAACTTTCACCATCACGTTGAACATATTGTCAATAATGCATTGAGAAAGGTTGGGTATGTACTTCGTGTAACTAAAGATTTTCGTCATAATCGGACGTACATTGCATTATTCAATGCTCATGTTAGACCTCTACTTGAGTATGGTAATATTATATGGGCACCGTATCAAACAAAATATATTAAACGCATTGAAACTGTACAAACGCGGTATTACCGTGTTGTGAAACTACGGATGACAGGAGTATATCCAAAGTATACGTCCGGTGAAGTAATTTTGGCAGAGTTTAATGTTAAAACGTTGGCTGCGAGAAGAGATTTGGCATCACTGCTACTTCTATACAAAATATTTAATAATCTTGTGGACGACTCTAACATTTTATCTAATATTTACGTAAGAGTACCTTCCCGTGATTTTAGGACAAGAGACACATTATTCTTATGTAAAAGGGCAAATACGGAGCATTGCAATATGAGTCCTCTGCATAAAATGACCGCACTGTATAACGATCTTTTGTCAAAAGACCGATCTATTGATATATTCAATGTAAGTTATGCAGGTTTTCGCAAAGCTGTAATAAGCGTGATGTAATGGAAACTTTGTGCTGAAATATTGTAGTAAATGTCTAAAATAGATAAAAATGTCATACATGTTCGTACCTCCAAATTTAATTCTGTGTAGTACAAATGACCTCCAAATTATGAATGGAAACTACAACGAATGTGTATATACTGTATGAATGATTCTCAATGTACCTAATATCAATATGTGATTGTGTGAACATGTTATAGTAAGTTTTGTATGTAAAATTCTTATGCTTGTGCACTTTTATAAACGTATTTGTACATATGTTAGAGTATTAAGTTATTTTTTTATGT